>QEOT01003500.1:119512-177333 GCA_003123785.1 Pterocarya stenoptera | reverse complement strand
CCCACTTGGTTCAGTCCTTCTCTGTTGTCTTCCTCTACTGGTTTTACGTTTTTCATGAACTAAATAGGGCCTCCTCTCTCGCTGCACTTCGAAACTAGATCTTCTTTATAATATATATAGTTCATATACATATAAAGCATATCTATATTAAAGATCTTGTTTTTGTTTAGTTTAATATCACTATTTTTGTTCAAACATACGCCACAAATATGGATTCTTCTAGTACTGGAGCTGCTTCTTCAGGGTCCAGCGCACTGCACAACTCAGGGTCTGAGGGCGACGATCTGCAGCATGTTATGGATCAAAGAAAGCGAAAAAGGATGCTGTCAAATCGTGAATCGGCCCGCCGATCAAGACAGCGCAAACAGAAGCACCAGGATGATTTGATGGCTCAGGTGTGCCAGCTCACGAAGGAGAATCATCAAATCCTCACGAGCATGAACATGACCTCTCAGATGTACTTGAATATTGAGGCTGAGAACTCAATTCTGAGAGCTCAGATGGCTGAGCTCAGCCAGAGGTTAGAATCTCTGAACGAGATCGTCAATTATCTGAACTCCAGCACAAATGGTCTTTTTGAGGCACAACAAGATCATGACATTCAGACCCATGATGATAATAATAGCCTCATGCACCCATGGAGTTCTATCTATCTGAACCATCCGGTCATTATGGCATCTGCAGATGTATTTATGTTCTGATCATGATCTGTTTTGTAACAATCTTTGGTCTTCTAAATTCTTGCTTCCTGGTGTTGCTGAATATGGTTCTTGTTCTATCTAGTTTATTCATGTATGGTTTCCAATTAGTTCTTGCAGAGGTAGAGCCCATGGTGAACAGATTTATTTAGCAGAGAGTTGAAAAATGGGTTATTGGTATGCAAATGGGTTAACTGTGTAATTAATCCATTGATATAAAGTATTTCTCTTTTCTATATATTAATCTTTCTATACTGTGAGTTGGTGCAAGGTAACCATCTTTTGAAAACTACACAAGTGATTTCTATGACGTGTGATGTATTAGTAATATATATATGTACATGAGTTCTTGTGTAATCATATCATTGTGGGATTCATTATACTTGTAAAAAAATAGAAGCACAAATGTTTTTGTAATAACTATTAACTAATGTGGCAGGCTTCAATCGATAGGAAAGTGTTAATTGGCCAGTAATAAATCGACTTTTGCCACGTAACCACACAAGGATTTAAAAAATTCGGGTATTAGTATATGTACGTGTAATTAAATAATATTTAGTATTGGAACACTAGACAGACATAGTGGACCTATAAACTATGATGAAACTTGGATATTGCTGGCATTTGCTAGCGTGAGAGTTAGGTAGGAAAGAAAGGCCAGTTGGACGTACATAAGTGTAACACACAGGCCAGCACCAATTCTAAGCTAATTGCAGATTCGATATATATATATATTTTCTTTCTTTTTTGAGTTTATATGTATGAATAAATCGCTTGGTATTTATCGTGTGATTTTGAAGTAGATAACATACTCAAAATTTATTTTAGCGATATATGAAAATTTTTATTGCGCTTGATAAGGATGTTAAAATGTTTTATGAATTGAGTAGAATTCATTTATTTGATAATTGGCCCGAAGAATTTACGAGATGAACTAGGTTATTTTAGCAGATGTATTGAGTCCTTTTTTTTTTTTTTTTTTGGAAAGAATTCCATTCATAAATCAAAGAATACATGATTTGTCAAGAATAACAAATGGAGAAACCTTAAGAGGTTCCTCTTCTATCCAGACCTGATCAAAATGTAAAGAATAACCTAGCTTAGCAGCAGCATCAGCTGCTTTGTTCCCACCTTGTGCCACATGCTTTATGGACCAATGTCGATGAACCCTCGTAGAGCCCTTAATGTCCTCGATGAGTTGACCATTCCAAGAATAGTCTACTAACTCATTTTTAATTGCATCTGTAACAAGCTTTGCATCGCCCTCAAATTGAATAAAACCCAATCCGAGTTCATCACAGAATGTAATAACTCTACTGAACGCCCAACTCTCTGCTACTTCCACAGTTTGAATGTCACTCCTGGAACCCGCTAAGACTGCTTGAACTTCACCCCAATGATCCCTCACTACCACCCCCAAGTCCTATCCTTCCCGTTTCTTTAACAAATGAGGCATCAACATTAGCTTTGAAAAAGCCTTCATCGGGTGGAATCCATCTCTGATCTTCTGCTGTCACAGCTGCTCTCTGCTGCATAGAATCATGTAGACCATGTGGAAACTGTGCATTAACTGCACTATCATCCATAGATGCCAATTGGAACATCTATGAAGGACTCCTGAACTTGTCTTTGAACACAAAATTATTCCTTCTGTTCCACAAACAATGCAAGATCTTAGCCATTTTAGACAAAGTTACTCCATCTAGTCTAGAAACCATATCATTCCAAAGAGATTGAAAATCACAATAGTCCTGGTTCCATTTCTGTAAAGGGCTGTTCACCTCCCCCCAAACATCCATTGAGGCAGGACATTGCCACAAGACATGTAATACAGACTCCTCCGCTGAGAAACAGATTGGGCACATAGCATTCTCTACTATCTTCCTTCGAAACAGTTTTTCTTTCGTTAGCAAAATATTGTTAAGAGCTTTCCATAGTAGCTGTTTCATTTTTCCAGAACAATCTAACTTCCAAGCCTTCTTCCACAACATACCATCCGATGAAGAGAAAGAAGACTGACCCATACTCTGATACTTAATATGATAGTCAACAAAATAGGCAGACTTGACAGAGAACACTGCTTTTTCAGCTAAGCCCCATATCACTTTGTCTTCCATTCCCCTTGAACTAACTGGAATACTACTTATGCAATCAGCTTCTTCCTTTCTAAAAACGGAGTATAACAACTCGATTTTCCAGGTCTTAGACTCATCATTAATAAGAACATCCACTGTGGCCTCAACATCTAGATTGTTCATAGGGGTTTGAATCTAAAACGTAGAGGGAATAGGGACCCACTTGTCTTTCCAGATTTTGATGCTCTTGCCATTGCCCACTCTCCAAACATGCCCCATCCTTACCAGGTCCATCACAGAGCATAAGCTTCTCCATATATGTGAGGGGTAGTACCCAGTTTTTGCCTCTAATACGTGCCTAGTGGATAAATATTTTTTTCTTGAAAATCCGGGCAACCAAAGAAGTAGGATTTTGAGTGAATCTCCACACTTGTTTGGCTAATAAGGCTCTGTTAAAACAAATGAGATCCCGAAAACCTAAACCCCCCATACTTTTAACAGCTCCGAGATTGGACCAACTCTTCCAATGAATCCCTTTGTGGTTCCACCAAAATTTTGCAATCATCATTTCAATTTCCTTGAGTAAACCTTTAGGAAGCCTGAATACACTCATTGTGTAAGCGGGTATTGCTTGAAGAACACTTTTGATAAGAACTTCTTTGGCAGCAGTAGAAAGGAACCTTGACTTCCAGCTTGAAACTCTCTTCCATACCTTATCCTTGAGACTCTTAAAAGTGTTATATTTTGATTTACCAACAATAGTGGGTAAACCTAAATATTTATTGTAATTATCGCAAACAACCCCTTCAGGATGTTGGAGAATACTTCCCTTAACAGCATTCCTAGAACTGAAAAGGATGGAGGTCTTTTGTTTGTTTAACATATGCCATAAAGCAGCCTCATACATCTCTAAAATATGCATTAGATTAAACCATTCCTCATCCTTAGACGTGCAAAAAATCACACAATCATCAGCGAAAAGGATATGGTTGATCCTTATGCCACCCTTAGAAGCTGCGTCCCCTTTTATCAACCCCCTCGTTTCAGCATGTTGCAACAAACTACTGAGACCCTCTACACACAAAAGGAACAAATAAGGAAATAACGGGTCTCCTTGCCTTAGACCCCTAGAAGGCATAAAAACCTTCCCTGGCTCACAATTTACCACAACAGAATAAGTGATAGACTTTACACAACTCATAAGCAACTTAATCCAATGGCCCTCAATACCTAGATGCCTCAACATTGCTTCCAAGAAATTCCACTCCACTCTGTCATATGCTTTAGACATATCCAATTTAATGGCCATACATCCTTCTCTACTTTTTCATTCTAGAGTGCATTGAATGAAGAAGCTCATAAGCAATCATAATATTGTCGGTGATCAACCGTCCCGGAATGAAGGCACTTTGGTTCCATGAAATAAGCTTAGACAGAACTGTTTTCAGCCTATTAGCTAATACTTTGGAAATGAGTTTGTACCAAACATTGCATAAACAAATTGGGCAAAAATCATTAACAGTTTTTGGGGAATTGACCTTTGGAACCAGAACTATAAATGTGTGATTCAAACCTGTAGGCATGCTGCCACTGTTCAGAAATTCCAGCACCTCTTTTGTAACATCAGCACTTACCACATCCCAATGATCCTGGAAAAAGCCTGCACTGTAACCATCAGGTATTGGGGACTTTAAAGGATACATTTGCCGCAAGGCAAAAACAACCTCTTCTTTATCAAAGGCTCAGTCCAGTTGCTCCCTCATAATAGTCGAAACTCGTTGATCCACCCCAAGTAAACAAGCCTGAATTGAGTCTGAATCTGGGTGAGAAGACTGATAAATCTGAGAGAAGTGGTTCCAAAACCCTCTAGCTATGGCTTCCTTAGTTTCTAGTACCTGCCCCACACCATCCTCCACTTTTCTAATCGTATTTTTCTTCCTTCTTTGATTGATACAAGCGTGATAGAATTTAGAATTTCCCCATAGTATTTGCTACGAATTCCTTACCTACTACACGATCGGCACAAACTTTCCAACCAAACTCCTTTCTCCTTTCCGTAAAATTTCTTCTGCACTACCCAAAGGTCAATCGACTACTATTTCCTCTTCCTCTGTCAAACGTAGATTACCACACAGATCTTCAATCTCCTCCATTAAAACCCTACAAACCTCCACCACTAGAAAAGACTGCCACCTTTGGAAGCGACACCAGAGAGGAGATTGTTAGTTTAGCTGCATCTCAAATGAAAAAATTAGTTAAAATTTAGCCATCACCACTTCTAAGCATCCGCATCCCATCCCCTATATCACTATTATCCCTAAATTATAGGAAAAGTTTAGGAAAAAGCTCAAAAACTCCCTCCCATCCCATTCCCTATTTTAGGATTTTGTTATATTGAGTCTATTATAATTTATTAAATACTCGACTTGTGAAAATACATGCCATCTGAATAGATTTTTGATTGCTTTAAGCCCACTGCCATTTTAGAAACTACCCACTGCCCAAGCCCTACTGCTGCACCTCCACAAGCCACTAGTCGCAAGTTGTTGTTAACCCAAAACTTTTTGTCGCTACACCTGGACAGACTGAGAGAAAAAGAAGCACATCAGTGCCTTTCTGGTTTTTCACAGTGCAGCACCCTCCCCATGTCAAACCAAAACAGTGAGTCTCCTCAAGATAACGCCGCCCAAAGCCACCGCAATACTTTCCTTGCACACCACCCCCTTGTGCCAAGATCACCCATGCACAACGGAAGCCACTAGCCCAATTGCCCAGCCCCATGTGAAACCGGCAACCACCTTGACTCCCTCCCATAGACCACTGCAGCCACCCACACCCTCTTTATATATTCAACTTACGCGTGGGCTTAATTTGTTTCAAATACAAGAATTTATAAAGATCTAAAATAAATAAGGATTTAAAATTTATTATTTAGTATTAAATTATCTTTAATAAATTGAATTTTAGAAGTAAATCGTACGTGTGCAATTTTAACTTGAACACTTTTAAATTTTATTAAGTATATTTTATTTAATGAAATTTTTGCTAATTACTCAAATAGATTTTGTTATAATTATATTAAGTGAATATCAATTAATTTAGGAAGTGATCATTAAAGATACGAGGATATTAAACTTTTAGAAAAATAAGTACTTTAGTATTTTAGGCTTTAATATCAAAATATGCGTTTAGTTAGGGAATTAAGTAAGTATGCATTTATTTTATAGGTGACGATTGATATTCATTTGTCATTATCGTGGAAAAATTCTAAAAAGCTAAAAAGTCTAGATAAGTGGGATTTCTATGCTAGATTTTGTATAAAAGAAAGGACTGAGGTTTAATTTATGAAAAATATGCATAATATGTTTTGAAATGAAATGTGAAAGCGACCTCAGTCATGTGTTTTGCATTACACATGAAACCTTGTATAAGAAGAATATATTTTCTGTCATGACTGTTGTAGACATGAGCTTATTTTTTTGCTTTTTGTTTCTGAATTGTGTACAAAGAGCGAATATGAGATTTGAAAATTTTTGCATTGATTTAATGAAGATGCTTCGAATCTGTTTGTGATATGATGAACATGATATGAATTGTTCAGTACTCTATTTTGATATTATGTGTTATCTGAGAAATCTTTGGTATGACTTTCTGTTATGTCTCGTTAAGGCCCTGCCACAAGTGATAATAGTAGTATACAACCCCTCTAAGGGTGATAATAGTGGCATACGGCCCCGCCATGGGTGATAATAATGGTATACGACCCTACTACGGATAATACTTGTGGTATACAGTTCTATCACGGGTAATAATAGTGGTATACGATCCTATCACGGGTAATAATAGTGATAAACGACCCTGTCACGGATAATAATACTGGCATATATCCCTACCATGGGTAATAAGAATGGCATACTACCTTGCCACGGGTAAGAGTAGTGGTCTCTATATGAGTGCACATCATTTTGGTGACAGAGTTATTTAAGTTCTGTTTGGTTCTCCGCAAATGCACAACCCTACCATAAGGGTTAAACATGATCTAAGTTATGATATAATAACGATGATACTCAGTTATGTTATGCTAAAGGATATTATTTAAAATAATGTTTCTATGAAAGTTTCGTTTTGATATTTTTGATGACATGTTATGATTCTGCATTCTAAAAATAAGAAAAATATTTTGTTCCGCATTCTGAACCTTGTAAATGATCATGTCTACATACTACTATATGTTCTCTACTTATTGACTTGTTAATAACTCATCCCTTATCTCTATAATATTTTCAGATAATTTTGATGGTTTAGTTGGAAATCAAGAGTTGGAAGTATTAGAGAGGTTTGAAGATCGTAGAGGAATAAGTGCCAGAGGGTATAAGTATTTATTAGATAATCCTATTTAGTTGATTTATTATTTTTGGTTACTTTGGATATTTTAGTTGATTTATTAGTCTTTATGGAATTAATTTTTAATTCATTTGTTGAGGTCTTTCTCTGATGTTTGGTGGAGGAATATATATATATATTGAGTTGGAACAAGTAAATTTATATTTTATGAAGTTTTTGAAGTATATATAATTGTGTTATGAGAGGTGATTTTAGATGAAATAAGCTAACTTTCTGGACTTCCGAGACCGAAGCATTACATAAAGATTTGTTCCCAAATGATTAGCTAGCTGATCAGACCTAAATTATTGTCAAGGAGATAAATATATATACTAGAAAGAAATGTATGTCTCATACCTAACTATATATAAAACAAGGGCTGTTGTAGCTAACTCACGCAATCGGTGATTATCCTAAAATTCAATACTAAGATTTAATTTCTCAACAAATATTAGGAGGTCATGACTTTCTTATTTGAGTGTGACTATACTAGCATCCTATAACTCGGACCATAATGAAAACCACTTGGAATATTCTAAAAATCATTAACTCACGTCTTAAGCCTGATTTGTATAGTGAGACGAGATAAGATGATTTGTAAATAGTAATTAAATGATTTGAGTTAATATATTTTATAAAATGTTAAAAAAATATTTATATTTGTAATATTTAAATATTGACATGAGACAAAATAGAATAATCGGATCTTTTATCAGCCTTAATATTCAATATAATTAGGAATTAAAACCTAGGATCAACTGTCAGCAACATGCGGCCTTGTCACTGTGAGACATGCATTTTCGGAACAGTTTGTTTCTGCTTAATTATCAGCATTCACGTTTAGCCAAACAAGAGTCTGACATTGACAGATACAGGACAACGCATGATTGGGGAAAAGAACGATAGAATGACTCCTGTGAGCGGTGATAATTATTAGATAAGCCAATTGAGAGCTGGAGAGAAATCCTGAAGATTTAGCTCCTAATTGGAAATTCACACATGATGCATTTGATATTCATGCTAATCCAAAAAGAGCATGCATGGATGCATGCATGCAAGATGCAGTCATGTTGTATCCTTGTGGGCAGTACTACTAGTCTTTTGACTTCTTTTGGGTGCCACTTGCATTTCCTTCACTGAATTGCAGTGAAATGCTGCATCTCATTAATTATAAGCTTGTAGCAGCCAGGACTCCTCCTCATATCCTCCATGTAATTGACCTATTTTTATCAGTATATTAATTTTGAGCATTATTTCCGACGCAAAAAAACAAAAAAGGAACGTACGTTATACAGACATTATGCATGCATGTTGCTTTATCATGATGTATCATATTAAAGAAATTAGTCACGTGCATATGAGCTAAGAGATGAAATTATTTCATTAATCTTTTTGTATTCATTACTTAACGAGGCCATTGATCAATTTCAACGGTGCAAGCAATCAGTGATTAGGGGTATAAACGAGTCGAATTCGAGTGAGGAGTACTTAAGTAGTCTTATTCGTTTAATTTTTAATTGAACACGAGCTGATGATAGTAAACTTTTCATGGACTTGAATTTTATGTACATGAACATCTAATTATTTAATATTTAGTACTCAAACAAATTCAATATGATCATTACAAGAAAAATAGATAT
This sequence comes from Pterocarya stenoptera, assembly GCA_003123785.1. Taxonomy (NCBI): domain Eukaryota; kingdom Viridiplantae; phylum Streptophyta; class Magnoliopsida; order Fagales; family Juglandaceae; genus Pterocarya; species Pterocarya stenoptera. Next base: position 168,537 of record QEOT01003500.1, on the reverse strand, counting down.
TTGTGACCATTGTGTTGCGATGAAAATGACTATTTGCGACCAAATTAACAGACTCATTTTAGCTGGAAATAACTGGTCGCAAAATGTCATTTTTCTTGTAGTGATGATCAATATTTTGATAAACATAAATTCATCTAACTAAAAGGCCAGGCCACTGAATATATATAGCAATGCCTCGGTGTCAAAATTTCAGCACACATTATACTAATTGTCAGTTCATGATAAATTACGTTTCTCTCTTCAGTACTATGTAATAGCTAGCTAGCTAATAAAATATAAACCAAAAGAAAACTTGAAAAAATACATGCACTTCCTATATACATTATATATATAATGGTCATCATGTTCTTTACATGACTAAGTACTATTAATTCAAGTGGAGGAAAAGAAAAAAGAAAAAGAAAGGTAGTACTGTACGTGGAAGTTAGGTATGGTATATATACCTAACTTTATACCATACCTAACTTCCATGAAGATCGAAGTATAACCCATCTTCTACTTGAAGCTAATTAATAAGAATTAATACATCATCAACCATATCATATTTATTGACTCTTATTGGGAGTACTACGCTGCATGCTTAATTATTGGGTGGTTTAAAGTACAAATGATTCTTAATTAATCTTGGTATTAATTAATTAATTAAGAAAATTAATATATATAGTCTCTAAAAGGTTAAAAACTAAAGCAACCAAAGCAACAAAAGATCTCCTGGCCAATCACTTTGGGTATTCAGTTATTTTCAGAATATCTCACTATTATTCATTATTTTATTATTATTTTTCACTTATTTTTCATTACTATTTAATATTCTATCATATTCACAGAATACTTAATAATACCTCGCTACTAGTAATCATGTATGACATGATCAACCAAGACGTGCCTTAAGAAAGAAAAGCATCCCAATTTGAGAAACTTCAAATTTTTATCTCAAGTCTCTAAAAGGACGTTAAAAACTAAAGCATCCAAAGCAACAAAAGATCTCCCGGCCGATCAATTTGGGTACTCAAATATTCTCATAATACTTCACTATTATTCATTATTTTATTATTATTTTTTATCTATTTTTTACTATTATTTAATATTCTATTATATTCTTAGAATACCTAAGAATACCTCACTAGTAGTAATCATGCATGACATGATCAACCAAGACGTCTCTTAAGAAAGAAAAGAATCCGAATTTGGGAAACTTCAAATTTTTATCAAACATCAGACAGATCGAATATATATATAGCGGTAGTGATGGAAACATTGATGAAACGGCTGAGGTGTTTTATTATTTTAAGAGTATTGAGTAGCATCTGCCATTGTAGGGGTGCACACTTTTGCACACCCTACGTGACTGCACTGTTTATAAGTTTTTTTTTTTTTCCCGTAAAACCAGACCTTCGGTTTCGGCTTCCTTTTCTCTCTCATCGTCTCACTCTCTCTCATCATCTCAGATTTCTCTCTCATCGTCTTAGCTCTCTCTATCATTGCATCTCTCTCATCATCATCTCAGATCTCTTTCTCCTCGCCTCTCTCTCTCATCGCGTCTCTCTCTCTCTCATCGCAGAGCTCTCTCTCTCTCTCATCGCGTCTCTCTCTCTCTCATTGTAGAGCTCTCTCTCTCTTATCACAGAACTCTCTCTCTCATCGCGTCTCTCTCTCTCTTTCATCGCAGAGCTCTCTCTCTCATTGCCTCTCTCTCTCTCATCGCAAATCTCTCTCTCATTATGTCTCTCTCTCTCTCTCATTGCAGATCTCTCTCTCATCGTGTCTCTCTCTCTCTCATTGCAGAGAGCTCTCAATATTTTGAGTTTAAAACGTCTGAAATGGAAGGAAAGTGAGTTTTATTACAAGGATATTTTGGTAATTTTATAATGGTGTGGATTCGTTGATGTTAAATAGTGACTGATGCCAATATTAATTCTTATTTTAAACAAGGCGGGCTTGACCTTTGAGGTACCCAATCGACCATGCTAAATATAATATATCTATTATAAGGAAGGTTCATTAATTAAATTGACGTACTATTATAAAAAAATAAAAATGTTAGATCTAGTTTTAAATTGTATAAGTTTCTTCTATTTTATTTGAAAAAATAAAGTGAGGTCCATCACTAAAAAATAATTTTTTCATGTGAATCTCAAGTGTTTCCACTTTTTTGAATGCAAGTCATGTGTGAGACTTATACATTCTAAAATTACAAATATCATTAATCTATAAAAAAAAAAAAAAATTGAGTACCACCATGTCATGCATTGTCCTATAAATAGGAACTAGCCGTGTATATTAATAATAATAATAATTATTATTATTATTTATATATTTTTTATCATCCAAAATAATTTAAAGATCGAGGCTTCAACATAAAAAAAAAAATGATTGGGTGATAGTGTGGAATATGTTTTCATTATTTTTCAAACTTTTCAGAGCATTATAAAGCTTTAATAACATTATCAGGTTTTAATTTTTTTACTCTTCATTTGATGAAAAATTCTATCTGCTATATTATTGTACCATTGTCGATTTTCTTCCACTATGATGAGGTGGCACTGTCCAAGACTCCATCAACCTTTGAATTAGTTTTTAAAAAAAATTAAAAGATGATCGATCTAAGAGTGATGGAGAGTATTACAAAATGTACCTTTCTATAATAATATCCATGAAAATGTAACATGAATAGATTCTGACCAACTTAATTGCATGCAGTAACTTTCAAGTCTTTCTCCTAGCATCATAAAAAATTACCATGAAATAAAAATAAGTAAAAAATTATAATAAAACACCTCAGATCAAGCAATCTTTAATATTTAGGAAAACACTATGTCCACATAGGATTTTTACCGAAATTCTCTATCGAATTTTTTTAAATTTTTACTTAGTGATTAAGTAAGTGTTTTTAAATGAATATGTATTTTTTTTATTTTAAAAAATATTTAAATATTTTTAAAAAAATAGTGAAAGAAAAAGTAAAAAAAAGAAAGAAAAAGATTGTGAGTGATTGGAAGAGGATTTTGGTATCCTCTGTGGACGTAGCAACGTCCTAATATTTATCGTTCATTGAATTAACTTAACTACAATAATTTTTTAGTGTCTATAGTAGATAAGTAATAAATATATATATTTTTTTCTATACTTTGAGATTAAAGTAAGAGATGATAACAAAAATAGTGATTAATAAATCATAAATAGTATCACTCTAAGATTTAAAATAATAATGTTAGCTAGCGTGGAAAAATACATATACCATTAAAATCTCAAACCAATTATTAAATTAAGAACCAATAAATGTTTTAGGCTGTCAAGTAAATCTAATGTATCATATGAACTCACATTGGTTGTGAATTTACTTTTATCGAATCTTTTTATGACTTTAATACTTATTAAAGTACTCTCATTGGCTTGGCTAAAATTCAACTTTAACCGAATTTAGCTAACAAGACACTTAAAACACCCCACATTGAATTAGGCATGTCTATATAAATTTAGATATTAACTATAGTAACTCACCAAATATGTGTATGTAAAGTAACTTAGCCAAATACTATAATATTTATTTCTCACTCCTCTCACCAAATATGTAGGTGTTTTTTGTAATTAAGAAATTTAGTTCGATTTACTATTATTAACTATAAAATGTGATAAAAATAAATAAATTAGTTAATATTAATTAGAATATTAATTATTCATTTAATTATAATATAATTATTATTAATATTAATTTATAATATTAATTTAATATTTAATTAATGAGATAAATATTAATATTAATTTAATTAGAATTTAATTATTTTTAACATTTAATTGGTAGAACTACAAAATGTGAAAAAAAATAAATTAAATAAAAAACTTATAAAATTAATAATATTTTATTATTATATAGATAGTAAATTGATAATCCAATGTGGAGATTGGATTTGAATGGAATAGACAAATGCAAACTCATGTGTGATATTAACTAAAATTTGCATTTGCATTTGGCTAATTCAATGAGAATGCTCTTATACCCATTATATTGTTCTTTTAAAAAGTTTAGAAAATGTTTGATATGTTGTAAAGTTCGAGCTCCGAATCTTATAATTTATTTGTTTTATGTTTATATATGTTTTTAAAAAGGCCTGATCTGTTTAATAATTATTTATTTTTGAAGCTCGTTTTGAAAGTATATGAATTCTTTGTATAAGTTAGCATAAAAAAGTATTAATGTTTTTAGTGTATATTTTTATAACCATAAGTCAAATATCAAGTTGTGTATCGATACACTGACTTATAACTTACCGAACTTGTAACATTTATAAACTCCCATATATGAGAAATCGACTGTATTATTAGTTTTTTTAGTTAATTTTTTTTTTTAAATCTATGTTTATTTCTGATATTACCATGCTGGTATTGGTTCTTATGGTCGAAGGCTTTTAGCATAAAATGTTTTTAGGAAAAAAGGAAAAGAAAGAGCATCATGGTAATATTATTGCAGGCTTAAAATGGGAAGAAGAAAACCAGTTATATCAATTAATCGTGACAGTTTTGAACCAAAATGAGGAGAAATAAAAAAATAAAAGAAAAAATATATGACAATTAGGTAGAGAAATATTATAGAGAGAGCTGGTGATAGAAGACAGCCTTCACTTCCAAAGCAAACGGCTTGCACGTTGATGTGCACCTTTCATTCGAGAGTTTAGCTTTTCCAAACGCGAATTACTACATATATACACAAAGTAAATTTATAAATTGATGTATTTTCATGAAATCCGTTAGATCTACTTTATAATAAAAATAATTTTACAATCTTACGTATCACATTAAACCACATCAGTTTGTAGGTTTACTTTTCTGTAATCTATTTGTGGCTAAAGTATTTTTCTTTCCAAACTTTTAAATAAAATACAATAAATAATTCAACTTTTTCAAGTTTCAAAAATAAAAATAATATTAAAAAAATTACATTTTAACAATATTTTAACTTTATAATATTTTTATTCAACTTGCATTTCAACTCATCTCGTCTCAACTCATTATCCAAACCAGGCCTAAGATGATCAAGAGCTTTGTGGAATTAGAAGCTACCATAATAAATTAAAAGCCAATTGATGGACCAGCCATGTTGAATTTGAAGAAAATTCGAGGATGGACTAGACATGGCCACAAGTTGCCCTAAGGCATACTCAATGCAGGATTAGAGTTGCTCAGGATGCAATCATCTAGACGTAGACTTGAGAGAGGATTGAATGAGGCCATGTAACGACTTGAGGCAAACTCGAAAAAGGACTAGAGTCGCTACAAGGTAAACTTGAGAGAGTACTTTAGCTGCTAAGTCCGCAATCCTCCTAAGGCAAACTCAAGGGGGCTATCAGTGGAGTTCGTAGGTCGTACCGCAACAAACTTGAGGATGGATTGAGGAGGACTGCATGTCGTTCTAAGGCGGATCAAGGCGTTTGAGGTTGCAATCATCCCGGGGAGAACTCGAGGGAGAACCGACGGAGGCTATGATTTGTCCCGAGGCAAACTTGAGGGAGTATAGGGCAGGGTCATAATTTGTGCTAATGTAAACTCAAGTGAGGACTAGGGTTGTTGACGTCGCGATTGTCGTGGGCAAACTTGATAGAGGGTTGGACGAAGCTATGGGTCTTTCAGAGGAAAACTCTAGGGAAAAATGGGCAAGCCCATAAGTCACCCTGAAGCATACTCGAGGGGGATTATGGCTGTTAAGGCCACAATCGTCTTGAAGCAAACTCAAGAGAGGATTGAGATAGGCCATGGGTCATCCTTAGGCAGGCTCAAGGGTGGATTGGGCAGGGTCACAATTCGCCTTGAGGCATACTTGAGGGGGGATTGTGGCTGCTTAGGTCGTGATCACCCTGTGGTATACTCGTGGGAGGACTAGGATTATTTGGTCTGCCAAACAAACTCAAAGGAGAGAGAGGGAGAGTGAGAGAGTACTTTCACTTTAATTAACTTGAGTTTAGAGTCTTGGTGCTTACATGTCGTAAAATTATTTAAAGAGATTTTAGTTATTTAATATTTTAAAAAACTTTTTCACTTAAAAAATACATTAACCTAAAAAATGGGTTCTTAAAAAATAACTTAACGAAGAAATTATAAAAAATCAGTTTAACTTAAAAACTCTCCTAGTCCACGGAGAGCAATCTCCAGGTAATTGAACTTTCGAATTTATTTAATTTTTCAAAGTATTTTAGGTTTTAGTTGAACAATTTTTGTCATTTTAATTCTTAGTTAACTAATTTTTCAGAATTCTCTTATTTACACAGATTTTGTAAGTCAAATTAATTTTAAAAAAATTGTTTAAAAATATTTATTTAACTTTTTCAAAAGAATTATTAGTTAAACTGAATTTTTAAATCTTGTTTAGATAAATAGCTTTTTATAATTCTTTTAGTTAACCAGGTGTTTTTGATAATTCTATATTTATATGTATTTTTGTTCGAGTGACAATTAAATATGGGTGTGTTTATTGTTTACACTTAACTAGTAAGGAAGCACTCTTCAAAAAAAAGAAAAAAAAAACCTTGTAAATAGCCATACTATTTACAGAAAAAGGTAATCTGCAGTAAAAAAGACAACGGATCCAAAATTTCAAAACATGGTGAGGAATTCTAACGGTCCAAAATCTTGTCGAAGAAAAACTTTTTAGAAGGCTATTTGAGCACTCTGCATTTCCTCTGGCGCCTCTCACCTGTGTTTCATCTTCTTCACCCGCAAATAAACACATACACCCAGAGAGAGAGAGAGAGAGAGAGCGATAGAGTCCATTTGAGTACTCTCTTTTCTCTCACATTGAGGTTTGTATCCTCGGGTCCGTTCTATCAAGTTTTCTACAAAGTGCATATAGATTGGCTCGTGCAGGAAGCTTTTCTTTGTGGGACTCGGAGACTAAAGATTTTTCCCTGATTTATTTTCTTCTTGGCAATCGATTCTGGTACTCCTCCGCTCTTTGTTTGTTTTCTTCTGATTCTGTTCTCGGATCTCGATCTTGCTTCATTTGTAATACCTATCTGTTCTTGCTTTCTGTGATTGCAGAGAAACACTGGGGAATGGATTTTTTTAATTGTTTTGAATGGTACATCTTTTACTTTTGCACATCAATGCCATGCAGTACATTTATAATCCTCCTTTTATGTCTCCGTCATTCCCCCCCCTCCTTCTCTGTGTGTGTGTGTGTATGCTTAGAGTCTTTGCTTCTCTGTCATTGGCTTTAACAAAAGTCATTTAGAGTGACAAGTAGTTCTTGATTCACATCATCTCCAAAAAAATCAAATTCTATATATATGTTCATGTTTTATTCCTGTTGGCATCTTTCCATCTTTCCATCTTCAGTTATAACCCCTTTGATTCAGATAATGAATCAGATGCAAAGCAAACTTTTAAGCTTGCAAGACGAACTGGTTCGAAACCTGTGCCGTTAATCCCAAATCCCAAAACCAACCCTTTTGGCGACGACGAGGATATTGATGTAGTTATGGGCTAGGTGCGATGAGAGGTCATAAGGCGAATAAAAAGGTTGTGCGAGAAGCCCACGTGAAGGAAGTTGAGGAATGGTTGTAACTAGGTAAAATGCACGTTGGGCGAGACCAAGCGACTACACTTGGAGATGTAACTAGGCTCATCTCGCGAGATATTCACACGAGGTAATAGGTCTTGTAGAGACACCAACCCAGAAAGGGCACCCCCATCGTCCGCATCATGCTCAGATGGGATGGTTTCTTTAGGAAATGCACTCCTATAAATATTCTTCCAGGTACACATTAGAATAGATATATTGATTTATTATGAGATTCTTACTTCAATGTTAAGACGTATGTAGTGATAGTGGAGGAAGTGAAACACTTGCTCGATCAGCTTGGGGTGTCAGGTGGACATGATACCCCGTCTTCATAAGGTTATGTAGGTCGTGAGGACGTGGTGTCCACAATTAACGGTTTAGAACATCAGAGGCACGTACATCCATGTGGATGAGGCATCTACGATTGGCTTGGGACAATGGAGGGACGTACCCCCTGCCTTAATTATTCCCTGAAGGTTGTATGGACGTGGCATTGGTGATTGGCTTGCGGCATCGAGGGGACGTACCTGGATTTCAAGAATCCTTGCCAGTAGTTTATGAGTTAGGATAGGAAGAAGCCGCAAATCGTCCCAAGGTAAACCTGAGGGGGATCTTGGGTGTAAGGTATACTTGACAAGTCTGTAAGTTGCCTCGAGGCAAACTAGAGGGGAGACTAAGGTTGTTGAGGCTGCGATTGTCCCGGGATAACTTGAGGGAGGATTGGGTAAGGTTGTGGCAAATTCAAGGGAGGGTTTGGTGGAACCTCAAGTCGTCTTGAGGCGTGCTCGAGTGGGGACTAGTGCTCCTTAGGCCATGGGTCGTCTCAAGTTTTACCTCAAAGTGATCTGCAGCTTCACCCTTTCAAGTTTTTATCAAGATGAACTAGAGTTGTTGAGGTTGTGATCCACCTTAGACTCAAGAGAGGATAGGGAGAGGCTGTGGGTCATTCCGAGGCAAACTTGTAAGGGTGGAAGGGTTGCAAGTCACCCTGAGGGCAACCCAAAGGAAACTTGAGGTGGGACTGGGCTACAGAGGCTGCGATCATTCTGAGGCAAACTTGAGTGAGGATCGAAGTAGATTGCAAGTCCTCCCAAGGAAAACTTGAGGGGGGATCTTGGGTTACAGAGGTAGTGAAATTTCCAATGTATACCTGAGGGAGGGTCAGGCGGGGCCCCAAGTTGCCTCAGGACGATCCTCGCCTACTCCCTCCCTTAAGATTTACCTTGGGATGACTTTGGGCTTGGGTTTGGTGGGATAGGCATTGGTGCACTGGTGGTGGTTTGGGGTAGGCACATCTTTGGGCTTGGGCTTTGTTAGGTTCATTCTCCTAGATGCGTTTGTTGTTAGGCTAGGGCTTTGTTGGGTTTTTGTTCCTTGTATATTTTTTGCACCCCAACTAAGTGTTTTCTCTTGTATACATCGTTATGCCTATTAGTATTAATAACTTTTTTACTTATATAAAAACAGTTTACCTTGGGATGACTTTCGGCCTTCCCCAATCCTCGCTCGAGTTTACCTCAAGATGACCTTAGCCTCACCTAATCCTCCTCGAGTTTGCCTCAGGATGATGCATGACCTTGCTCAATCCTCCTCAACTCTACCTTAGGATGATCACACCCTTAGTAGCCTAGTCCCCCTAGAGTTTACCTCGAAACAGTGGCCTCACCCGATCATGATCCACCCTTGAGATTGTCTAAGATGATTGGTCCCTCAACAACCTCAACAACTTTAGGGGTGGTTGTTGAGGTTCAAAATTTCCTTCTCAAAGATCACTTTTCAATTTTAAATCTTCGACCTTTTCAAATAATCATTAGCTTAATCATTACAACTTTCCTAAACTTACAAAGAAAATACAAAAAATAATACAACTTTTTCAAATTACAAAGCAAAAATAATATTCAAATAATTTTTAACTTTATAACATTTTTATTCAACTTTTTCTCTTTCACTACTATTCACAAAATTCTCATTTTATCTCATTATCCAAACATGCCCTTAGTCCCCCCCCCCCTCCAATTTCTGAATTGCAGCCTATGCAGCAACAATCCCACCCTTGGGTATGCTTCAGGGTGACTTGCGGTTTTGACCGATTCTTCCTCAAGTTTTCCTTAGGATTACTCGCTGACTCTTCCAATCTTCCATAAGCTTGCATTAGTATGATTGTGGCCTCAACAACCTTAATTTCCCCCTAAGATTTCCCTAGGGTGACTTGCAACCTTGCTTAGCCTTGGTCCCCTTTCTAGTCTGCCTCAGGATGATCGATAGTGGCCTAGGTAGCTACAGTCTACCTCAAATATGCCTCAGGCTTGCCTAACCCTCCCTCAACTATACCTTTGGACGATTGCTATACCATGTAGCAACTTGTAGGATCATCCCTAGGGTGACTTGCAACCTTGCTCAGCCTTGGTCCCCTTTCTAGTCTGCCTCAGGATGATTGATAGTGGCCTAGGTAGCTACAGTCTACCTCGAATATGCCTCAGGCTTGCCCAACCCTCCCTCAACTATACCTTTGGAAGATTGCTACCCGCAACCCAAGATCTCTCTCAAGGTTTACCTCTAGATGATTGCTACCCCCTAGTTTCTCACTAGAATTTGTTGAGGGAATACTTGCGCCCTCACCTTATCCTCCTTTGAGTTTGCCTCAAGACTTGCAGTCTTGCTCAATCCTCCTTCGAGTTTGCCTCAAGACTCCTTCAAGTCTACCTTTGGATGATCGTAGCCTTAACCCTAGTCCCATCTTGAATTTGCCTAGGGGAAACTTGCATCCCTACTTGGTGCCCCCTCAAGTTTGTCTAGGGACAACTTTTGAACTCACCAGATCCTCCATTAAATCTCTTCTCAGAAAAATCACGGCCTCAACAGCCTTAGTCCCCCTATCATGTTTGTCTCGGTATAATAACCCACGACCTCTCTGGAGTTTGCCTTAGGACGACCTGTAACGGCCTCACCCAATCCTTTATCAACCATACCTTAGGAGGATTTTGGCCTCAATAGCCTTAGTCGCCCCCTTGAGTTTGCCTCGAGGTCTAGACCCATGGTCTTCATATATTCATGTTGTTCTAGACTCCTGGTCTCTAGACTCCTGCGATGGTTCCTTCACCAACAGATGCCTTATTTCCTCAAGAAGTGAATCCACACCAGTGGAACCTTCTACATCCTTAGACCTACGACTTAACGTAATGGCAGCTAAATTAGCTTTTCTCAAGTGGGACTTGATCTCACATTGATAGTTGCTTATAGTCTCTAGCCATCTCCATTCTCTCATGTTGAGGTTCTTCTCGGTGAAGAGATGTTTCAAAATCAATCTTATGCTCCGTGTGTACTTCACACACTTCTCCATACAAGTAATGTTGCCAACTCTTAAGGAAAATACTACAATTGCTAACTCCAAATCATGAGTGGGGTGGCTCTTCTCGTGATTCTTCAATTTTCTAGATGCATAAGCTACTACCCTTCCTTCTTACATTAGGGCACAATCATAGCCCATATTTCGATGCATCACTATACATCACAAATGACTTGTGGGGCTCTAGTAATGCTAACACTGTGGCCGTGGTTATCCTTCTCTTTAGTTCTTCAAAGCTCTGCTCACACTTCTCCGTCCAAATGAATTTGGCATTCCTAGTCAATGTTGTAAGGGAATTTGATAATTTGGAGAATCCTTCTACGAATCTCTTATAAATAACCAACAAAACCCAAGAAACTTCTAAGGAACTTAATTTCTTCTAAGAAACTTCTAGGACGTTCCCTGGATATCACGTGACCAAGGAACTTAATTTCTTCCAACCAAAACTCACACTTATTGTGTTTGGCGAACAACTGGTATTCCAAGCTCTCTTAGTACCAACTTTAGGTGATTCTCGTGATCCTTGACATTCTTAGAGTTATACTAGGATATCATCTATGAACACCACCACAAACATATCCAAGAATAGTCTGAACACTCTATTCATGATATTCATAAATGCTGCGGGGTATTAGCTAACCCAAATGGCATTACCGTAAACTCAAAATGCCATGTTTCAGTATGTCGTCTTTCTTAATCCTTGCTTGGTGATAATCAGACTTAAGATCAATCTTAGAAAATATGGCAGCTCCTTATAACTGGTCAAACAAATCATCTATCCTTGGTAAGGGATACCTATTCTTTATAGTCAGCTTATTCAACTTTCGATAGTCGACTCACATTAGGGGTGTAATCGGTCCATTCGGTCCAAAGGGGGTTTATGGGATCAAACCAAAACTTTCGATTCACCCTTTTTCCACCTCGGGCTGGACTAATTATACCTATGGACCAAACTAGACCATTAGCTATCGGTCTGGTTTTGTCCGATTGGTCCAAAGGGGTGTTCTTATCAAGTTTTTAATCCATTTTTTTTTCTTAACAAATAAGTTAAATGATAAAAATTATATAAAAATAAAAAATAAAAATTAAGTGCCCGGACCGCATAACCTAAATAAAAACATTAATTATAATTATATTAATGATATTACTAACTTCGTACCGCATAACCTAGATCAATTAAGACCTTATTCACCGACAATGATAGTTAATATACATGATGACCTATATTGACTATCATTGATTTTACTAAATTAGTACTACATAGCCTGGATCGATTATGACCCTATTCATTGCCAATGATAGTTAATATTTTGATATTTTATATATGGTTAATAGATAATTTGTCCATGGGTATTTCATACTTCTAATTTAGGTATCTTACAAAAAATTGTACATAACTATTTTAATTAAGTGTAGGTACTAGAGTATGTACTATCTCATATAATGTTATGATTTATCATATTATTTTAGTTAACATTAATATTATATATGCTATTGAGAATATTAATAGTATATTTTAACATTTTATATGGTAAATGATCATAAGTTAGAAGACAATTACATAGTTAAATTATACAACTACTATATATAATTAATTTTTTAAAAATAGAATATAAAAAATAATTGAAATATATATTTATATTTTGGTCGGTCAAGTTCAAAAAATATACCCCGAGATTGGACCAAAAATAAAAAAATTTATAAAGTACTGGACCTAGACCGACCATAATTGCTTTCGGTTCGGTCCGATCGGAATTGTTCAGTTCGGTTGGGTTTTCTAGTCTAGATCGAAAATCTTACACCTGTAATAAACATTTTAAGAGTCTCATCCTTCTTTCTAACAAATAGTATTGGCGCTCTCCAAGGTGATACACTCGACCTAATAAATTCCTTCATCAATAGTCCTCGTAATGGATCCATCAGTTCTTTTAGCTTTGTTGGGATGACTCCTATAAGATTTCGAAATGGGTTTCAGTAGGTCGCAAAAGTTAAAAATGTTTTTTGGGTTTTTAATCATGGAAATGAGTGGCAGCATGATTGTTTTGCCCAAATTAATCTTTCTATGTTTCATTGGGAGCAAGGATGTTTTGAGTACTTGGCCTCCGTCAAGCAACTATACTTGGATCTATTGGATCGTATCTACGATAGTCTATTGTTAAGGTGCAGAGTGAGTGTGAGTGCATGTAGTTTGTAATTTCATAAAGTGAGGCGAGATATTAAGAAATAAAAGCAAAATTAAATGGATTTCATTTGGAGAAACATATAATAAACAAGAAAGTAATGTATTGAAATGTTTTGTATTGATTGATGGTAGGAAAAAGCAATTTTGGGGGTGGATAAATGTATGCAATTTATGACTCCCTCCCATGATTGACTTAGGTATCACCCTATGTATTGGAACTGTCCGAAGTCCTAGTTCAATCGAAAATTCAATTTCCTTAAGAGGTGGTAATCCTAGCAACTTGAATAGTTTTGGGAACTTTCCCACTACTAGTATTCCTTGCACCTCTTTAGGCTCATTTTCCTTAAGCACTAAGTGCACTAAATAGGTTTCGGCTCCACTCACCAACTCTTCCTTAGCCAGCAGTGAGGTAATTATTCCTAGCATTGATCGTAACTGCCTTGGAATACTCTGCCTATTGTTCATTATTAGCAGTCAATTATTGTAAAATGCCTAAACAACCAACCTAGAATGATATTGAAACCCAATAAGTTGAACACTTCCAAGTCTGCCTTCATGATGACTCTACTCATCTCTAAAGGTGCAGAATTTCGTTTCTCCGTTTGGTAGCAGCAGCACTACGGAAACCCTTTGCCACTTGGTTCTGCTTGAAGACTGCTTATTCTAGCAACCATTATAGATACGAATGATTGGGATGCACCCAAGTTAAATAAGCTTGCGTATAGTGAAACACTTTAACTCGTCCTGAAATGACCGAGCAACTCGCTTCTCACACTATGCTCCTAAGATTACAAACTAGCTAGCTAAGGCCAAGGTCTCATACCTGTGATGACACCTGCCTCTTGAGTCTCTGGGGCATCCTCATTGACTTCTCCTAGAGTTAGGGACTCTCCACTTGTAATGGCTGACTTTTTTTGAACATTCCATACGAAATCATTTCCATGGATCCCAATTCCATGGTGAGTAATTCTCTTGGCATTCCACCATATTGCCGCCTCCCCTTGGACTAGATAGCTCATGCATAGTATCATCTAACTTTTTGTGCATCCACACAAGTCGAAATTCCTCTCAATATCCATAATCTATCTATTTGCCTTCATTGATCCTTTAATACTAAAGAATCCTGGGTAACGGTAGACCAGAAATCGCTCAAATGTGCACACTCATTGCTCTTCCCCTAAGGTTATTGACTTGTTGTGTCTACATCTAACATTATTAGATAGAGTTCGTGTTGTTGTTATGGCACATCCATGATATGATTAAGTGCCTTAGCTAATTCACTATCTCTCCCGTCACACGATTGATCTCCCTTGCGATTACTATAGGTCACTCGTCTCGTTGAACTCTCGTTCGCATCTTATTTGAGTCCTACCACACAATACAAGCCTATCACTTCTAAGCTTAACTCTCACCTACAACTAATTGGAGTTCCTCCTAGATACAATTTCAACTGAATAAATAACTAACATAAAGATAAATAGATAGAGAAAATGACAAAACACTACTAAAAAGTAACACACGATACCTTTGCAAGCTTGTAGAACTTATAGATGTCCTAGTTGCGTTCCTCCTATATACAGTTTCAATCGAATACCACACACACACGCAAACGAACATACACACATATACACACCCAAAACCAAAGCAAAATTGATGTATCTATCGAAGTAAGACACAATAAAAAGACATGCGTAGTAGATGTCCAAGTTGAGTTCCTCCTACATATAGTTTCAATCAAATACCACACACACAAACACAACCACGCGGATACTTACCCACCCCATCCACATGCACAAGAACACACACCCCTGAATATGCGTGCACACCCACACTCACACGCGCGCAAACCCACACACAACGAATAAAAACACATATAGTTTCAATCGAATAACACACCAGCCCAAAACCACATGCACATGCAAACATGGACGCATACCCACCCACCTATCCACCCACATGCACATGAACACACACCCACATCTACACGCACATCTACACAATTCAAAACCAAAGCAAAATTGATGGATCTTTCTAAATAAAAAAAACCCAAGAATAAGTTGAGAAAAAGAACAAGAATGCCTTTGAGGAACATGAGAAAATATATGAAAGGAGAAGAGAAGAATACTACAAGAAAATAAGGTGAAAAAGGTAGAAGAGAGAAAGTGGAAGAAGTAGAAGAAGAAGATGAAGAGGAGGAGAAGATGAAGAAGACATATAAGGGAGTAAGAGTATGTGTTGGAGGAGGACCAGAAGAAGAAGAATGAGAGGAAGGAGGAGAAGAAGAAGATGATGACGACGAAGACGATGGCGGATGTTGGGAGAAGATGAGAAAAATGAAGAAAAAAATAAGAATATTTAGTTTTTTCCCTAGTAAAAGGAATATTTACAGAAGCAGAGAGTATGTTATACTAAAAAAGAACATTATAACAAAAACAAACAATAACTAATAAATTATGGATTCCATCAGATGTTGGACGTGACTACTCCAGAAAAATTCATGCATCTTCTTATATGATGGAGCAAAGGCAAAAGAATATGTTCCTTGTCTTTATTGTCTATAGTCGTGAATAAATAAATAAATAAAAAGCAATTTCCTTGTAGAGAGTACTACTTGCATTGAAAAAAGCACCTTTAGAGTCTAATTACAACTAATTTGAGTACCTCCAAGATACAGTTTCAACCGAATAAATAACACGCATAAAGATAAATAAAGAGAGAAATTGAGAAAGCATGCTTGTAGAAGGGGATTTGCCGTAGGAGTAAATGTTTGAGTAGGAGTCGAAGTAGGAGTTGGAGTCGGAGGAGGAGGAGAAGGAAAAGCAGAAGAAGTAGCAGAAGGAGGAGGAGAAGAAGAAGATGATAAAGACGATAGTGGAGAATGAGGGAAGAAGAGAAAAATGAAGGAAAATTTTTGAATTTTTAGTTAATAACATAAATATAAATATTTCCTAGTAAATGAAAAATTACTGAAGTAGAGTATGTTATGCTAAAAAAGAATATAATTTTAAAAGTAAACATAGATAAATAAATTATATCTTATTGAAGTAATCAGAATGTTGGATGCGACAGCTACAGTAAAATTCAAGCACCTTCTTATATGATGGAACAATGGCAAAAACAATTTGTGATAGATATTGTCTGTAATGCAAAAAACTAACCAAAAAAAGAAGCAATTGCCTTGAAAAGTAGTACATGTATTTAAAAAGCACC
Source organism: Pterocarya stenoptera (assembly GCA_003123785.1). NCBI lineage: Eukaryota > Viridiplantae > Streptophyta > Magnoliopsida > Fagales > Juglandaceae > Pterocarya > Pterocarya stenoptera. The sequence goes on along the minus strand of QEOT01003500.1, from coordinate 152,247 downwards.
TATTGAGCCTGGTGACAACTAATTGGAGTTCCTCCAAGATACAATTTCAACCGAATAAATAATACACATAAACATAAATAGAGAGAGAAAATGAGAAAGCACTGTTGAAAAGTTAGACAGAATACCTTTGCATGCTTATAGAACTTGTAGATGTCCAAGTTGAGTTCCTTGTCATCGATATTGTTTATAATGCAAAAAACAAACAAAAAAAAAGCAATTGCCTCACAAAGTAGTGTACATGTATTAAAAAAAGCACCTATAGAGTCAGGTGACCACTAATTAGAGTTTCTCCAAGATACAGTTTTAACAGAGTAAATAATACACATAAAGATAAATAGAGAGAGAAAATGAGAAAGAACTGGAAAAAATATGACACAATACCTTTGCATGCTTGTAGAATTTGTAGATGTCAAGCATGCACACGCGAACAAGCACGCACACTCACCCAACCACCCACCCACAATCACACGAACTCACACCCCTGCACATGCACTCAAACCCACACCCACACCCACATGGACCCAAAACCAAAGCAAATTAAGGAGGAGGAGGAGGAGACGAATAAATGAGAGTAAGGAGTTGGAGTTGTAGTAAGAGTAGGAGGAGGAGTAGAGGAAGGATTTGAAGAAGATGAAAAGAAGGTGTAGAGGAGGGAGAAGGGAGTTGGAGTAGCCGTAGCGGTCAGAGTTGAGTTGTAGTTGGAGTAAAAGTTGGAGTAAGAGGAGGATGAGGAAGGAGGAGGAGGAGGAGGGGAAGAAGCAGAAGCATAAGGAGAAGAAGTAAGGGAAGGAGTAGAAGAAGAAGAAGAAGATTAAGATGAAGACAAAGATGAGGAAAGGCGAATAGAGATAAAATAAATAAACAAAATTCAAGAATAAGTTGAGAAGAAGAACAAGAAAGCTTTCGAGGATCAAGAGAAAATAAATGAAAGGAGAATAGAGAATACAAGTAGAAAAGAAGGTAAAGAAGGCATATGAGAGAAAGAGGATGAATTAGACGAAGAAGATGAGAGATGAAGATGAGGAAAGGTGAAGAAGAGAGTAGAAGTAGGAGTATGAGTGGGTGTAAAAGTAGGGATAAGAATTGAAGGGGGAGGAGGAGGAGCTAGAAGCAGTATGAGAAGAAGTAGGGGAATGACGAGAAGAAGATGAAGAGTAGGAGAAGGCAAATAAGAGGGAGATCGAAATAGGTGTAGGAGTTCTTTAGGCATTGCTGTCAGAGGAGGAGGAGGAGGAGGAGGAGAACCTGGAGCTGAAGAAGTAGAGAAGAAGATGAAGATGATGACATTGGAGAATGGGGGAAGATAGAAAAACGAAGGAAAAATTAAAATTTTAGATTAATAAAATAAATATAAATATTCCCTAGTAAATGAAAAATTATTGAAGCAGACTACGCTATACCAAAAAAGAACATAATTTCAAACATAACATTGATAAATAATTATACCTTATTGAAGCCATTGGAATGTTGGACGCGACTACTCTAGCAAAATTCATGCACCTTTTTATATGATAGAACAAAGGCCAAAAAATGTGTTCCTCATCATTATTGTCTCAAATGGAGAAAAAGAAGCAATTGCCTTGTAGAAAAAAGCATATCTAGAGCCTGATTACAACTAATTGGAGTTCCCCCAAGATAACGTTTTAACTAAATGAGAAAACACTACTAAAAAGTAAGACACAATTTACATGAACTTGTAGATGTCCAAGCTGAGTTCCTCCTACATACAATTTCAATCGAATACCACACACAAGCACAACCATGTGCACACGCAAACAAGTACGTACACTCACCCACCCACCCACACATACACTCACACCCACACCCACACGCACCCAAAACCAAAGCAAAATGAAGAGGAGGAGGAGAATGCGAAGAAATGAGAGTACGGAGTTAGAGCATGAGTAGGATGAGAAGAAGATGAAGAGAATACGTAGAAGAGTTAGAATGGAGTTAGAGTAGGAGTAGGAGTTAGAGTACGAGGAAGAGGAGGGAGTTGGAAGAGGAGGGAGGAAGGAGGAAGGAGAAAGGAGGAAAGTTGAAAGAGGTGGTGGAAGGATGAGAAGAAGAAGAAGAAGAGAATGCGTAGAAGAGTGAGAAGGGAGTTGGAGTAGTAGGCATAGTATTCAGAGTCAGAGTCGAAGTTGAAGTAGGAGTAGAAGTAGGAGGAGGAGGACAAGCAATAGAGGAAGGATGAGAAGAAGATGAAGAGCGTAGAGGAGGAGGGAGAAGAGAGAAAGGGAGTTGGAGTAAGGGTAGCAGTTAGAGTAGGAGTTGCAGTTGGAGTTGGAGTCAGAGTAGGAGGAGGAGGAGGAAGAGGAGGAGGAGAAGAAGTAAAGGAAGGAGTAGAAGAAGAAGATGATGAAAATGAAGACGAAGAGGAAAACGATGACGGAGAATGGGAGAAGATGAGAAAAATGAAGGAAAAAACTTATAATTTTTAGGTTAATAGAATAAATTTAAATAGTCCCTAGTTAATGGAAAATTACTAAAGCAATGAGTACATTATGCTAAAAAAGAACTTAATTTTAAAAGTAAATATTGATAAATAAATTATTCTTTATTGAAGCCATCAAAATGTTGGATGTGACTGCTACTATAAAATTCATGCATGAAACTTCTTATATGATAGAACAAAGGTAAAAAAAAAAAAAAATGTTCCATGTCATAGATATTGTCTATAAAGCAAAAAACAAACAAAAAAAAGTAATTGATTTGCAAAATAGTGTACATGTATTAAAGAAAAAACTATTATATAGCCTGGTGACCACTAATTGGAGTTCCTCCAAGATATAGTTTCACCAAGTAAATAATACACATAAAGATAAATAAAAAGAGAAAATGATGAAGCATTGCTAAATAGTAATAGACAAATACCTTTGCATGCTTGTAGAACTTGTAGATGTCCAAGCTGAGTTCCTCCTACATATAGTTTCAATCGAATACAACACACACTTACACAAAGATACGCACATGCAAACTAGTATGCACACTCACCCACCGACCCACACACACACACACCCATGCACATGCACGCACAACCACTCCCACGCCCAAAGCCAAAGAAAAATTCCTGGATCTATCTATCTAAATAAATAAATAAATCCAAGAATAAGTTGAGAAGAAGAACAAGAAAGCTTCCATGGATTGAGAGAAAATAAATGAAAGGAGAAGAGCAAAATATGAGTAGAAAATATGGTAAAGAAGGCATAAGAGAGAAAGATGATGAATTAGACTAAGAGGATGAGATGAAGATGAGGAGAAGGCGAAGAAGAGAGAGTATGGAGTTGGAGTAGGAGTATGAGCAAGAGTAGAAGTAGGGGTAAGTGTCCAAGGAGTAGGAGGAGTAGCTAGAAGCAGTAGGAGAAGAAATGGAGGAATGATAAGAAGAAGAAGAAGAAGAACGGGAGAAGGCGAATAAGAAGAAGAAGAGAGTCGGAGTATGTGTAGGAGTAAGAGTAGGCATCGTTGTCGGAGTCGGAGGAGAAGCTGAAGCTAAAGAAGTAGAGGACGGATGAGGAGAAGAAGAAGATGATGATGACGACGACAGTGGAGAAAGGGAGAAGACAAGAAAAATGAAGGAAAACTTAGAATTTTTAGATTAATAACATAAATATAAATATAAATATTCCCTAGTAAATGAAACATTATTGAAGTAGACTACGCTATACCAAAAAAAGAACATAATTTAAAAAATAACATTGATAAATAAATTGTACATTATTAAAGCCATCAGAATGTTGGACACAACTACTCTAGCAAAATTCATGCATCTTCTTATATGATTGAACAAAGGCCAAAAAATATGTTCCTTGTCATTATTGTCTGTAATGGAGAAAAAAAAAAAAAAGCAATTGCCTTGTAGAGTATTACTTGTATTAAAAAAAAAAAGCACATCTAGAGCCTGATTACAAGTAACTGGAATTCCCCCAAGATAAAGTTTCAACCGAATAAATAACACATAAAGATAAATAGAGATAGAAAATTAGAAAGTACTGCTAAAAAGTAAGACATAATACCTTTTCATTAGAACTTGTAGATGTCCAAGCTGAGAAGGAGGGCAGTTATTGCAGCTACTAGAGAAGGAAGTTTTCCTTTGAATTACTTGGGGGCTCCACTGCACTACAAAAAACTATCAGTAACAATGCTTGAACCACTGGTGGAAAAAGTTAAGAGAAAGGTGCAGGGTGGCAATGGAAGCTGCTTTCATCTAGTAGTAAGCTTGTATTATTAAAACAGGTCTCGTCTTCAATGCCTATCCATATACTCCTGAATATACACCCCAAAAAGGTTATTAATCAGCGTCATCAGGTTTTCTCAATCTTTTTCCATTCATACTCTCTGAAAGTACATGGAAAATTAGAGAAGGCAAAATAAACTTATGTTCAGAAAACTAGAGTTGAGAAGGATCTCTATGATTCAGAAGGGTTATTCAGCTGTACAACCTGCTCTATTGTTAAGAGATCTCATTGAAGGCTCCCGCTAGAATGTAACTTTGTCGAACCAGCATGGAGGGAGTCGATTAGTGCAGGAAGTATCCAAATTCTCCATTTCTTTGAGACCAGGAGCAGATCAGAGTCTGCAAACACACAAAGGAAGGGGATTTTACCATGAAATTTGCTTGGCAGGTATTGAAAGAGCATATCCAGATTTTTTTTCTAGCCAATGTAATTTGGAGTAATTTGATCTCTCTTAAGTATTTGTTTGGAGATTAGCATTTGATGCTATATTTGTTGATGCAATTATTAGAAGATGTGGCATTCCATTAGTTTAAAAATGTCATTGCCGCAAATGGAACCTAATATTGAAAATATTGAGCGCTTATTTGATGAAGGAGATTCAGCTTGTTGGTATGGGAGCATTTTGCCACAATCCTTGGTTTTTCATATCTCCTTTCATTACAATAGAAAGACAGGTTTGTGAGATGGTGGCAGCTTTCCAGAAGAAAAGATGAGCTTCTATTTTGGTTTCCATAACTCTTGTTTTTACTTTACGGGACATATGGCTAGCTCGAAATGAGCATCTTCAAAATGGCAAGGAACCTGTGGCTGCAGCAATAGCTCAGAAGATAAAACTTTGTGTAATTGAGTGCAATGGCCTCATTAAGCCATTTCAGCAGCTTCAATTTCATGCTCAGATCTCTCTACAGGTTCTGGTAGTAATCCTATTAAACTCTGGGTTAAGAGGCCTTTACTAGCGACTTGGCAGCCTCTCCCCCTTCTGGACATCTAAAGTGTAGTATTGATGGGTCTGCTCTTGGAAATCCTGGTATGGCAAGATGTGGTGTTGTTCTGGGGAATGCAGATAGCGAGCTTATGTTTGCATTTACACTTTATTTGGGAAATGGAACTAACACACTGGCAGAGTTGAAGGCATTGAAACAAGGTTTGTTGTATTGTTTACAGCTAGACTATTCAAATATTCTCTTTGAAACTGATCAGCTATTGTTGTTCAATGGTTTCATAATTCCACTTCTCCACCATTGCTATATTTTCATATTTGGGAGGACATTCTTGGATTCTAGCAAGTGTTAGATTATTCTATACAGCATTCTTATCAAGAGGGTAATTTTGTGGCTGATCATCTTGCAAAGGTAGGAGCTTCGGCCATCTCAGTCTATTCTTTTGGCTAATCAGTTGCCATCTTAGGCATTGGGGGAATATAGGATGGATGTTATGAGAATGCCTCGATTCAATCACTTTTATCTGACACCATTGTAACATTTGATCTATTGTTTTGTAGATTTCATCTGCAATTAGTACAGGGTATAAATATAGTTTTTTCAAGGCCTTGGTTTTGTTGGGATTTCTTGTATCCCCAAACTTTACTTGGAAGAGGTATTAATCAATAATATGGGGTATCGCCTTTTTCTTTTTTTGAAAAAACATTGTTTTGATGATATTCTCTCTATCTCCCCCATTATGCTCTGCATGCCAGATCCACGCACTCAAGGAAAACCCAAAAGTACGTAGAATGGAGCTTAATTGCCATAATGTTGGCAAAATGTTTTACTCTCCCAACACGAGCATGCTCCTTACATATCAGGACTGCAGGAAGACCCCATGCGCGCCTATGATCATGCTCCTCACATATGCTCCTCACTAATGTTGGCCTCACACAAGTAATCGGAGACCTACTAATATGCCTCTTCCATCTCTTTATCTTCTCTTCCATCTCTTTAGCAAGGCTGATTAGCTAGGTCCTAGGCACATATATGCGCCTTTTCTACCCTCTCAAATGCTCAAAGAAAATCGCAATTGCTGCTTCCGCTCTCTGTCGCCAATCAGACACATGTTGCCTCTCCTTGTCACTTCATAGTCTCTTTACTAACAATATTCATTGTATGGAAATGATAGGGTTATTATCTCCTATTATCTATTTACTATTCTTTTTATATTTAATTTTTAATTTTTATTAATGGTTAAAGAAGTAATTATTAGTAAAATTATATATATATTTTTAATTTTTTCTTAGTGATTAAGGACGTTAAAAAATACTTGAAGGAAAATGATAAAAAAATAAATACACAATAATGGTAAATGAGCAGTAAAAGGGTAGTAATCCTATCACTACCCTCATTGAATTTGCAACAATTCTATGGGGTTGGCCGATGTTGGTCACCGCTTAAGGGCTTATATTGAGCAGCTCAAGGGCGGCCAAACTTTATTCTACATTAAAGTATTAGTAACAAGGTATTATGACATTGACTCAGCACAAAATCATTTTTATTATTTACTTCTTCTCCCACACAGCGTAATCTTTGCCAGAGGTAGAAACCTGAAAGTTTGAGGGAATGAGGTTTCCAAGATCCATCTTTGGTCCAATCTTCATGATGATCTTGTCATCAATCCCAGCTACATATAAATCACCATCAGATGCTAGTATGCTCACAATGCTTCTGGTATTGATCCCATTCCTCGACCTAATTGCAGTCAATTTGCTTATTTCCTCCTTTAATCCCCAATCAAAGAAATGATCATAGAACTGCAAAGCATAAAACAATTTCTTTCAGTCAACAAAGTTGGTATGATACCATGATGAATTATTAGCCATCTTCAGAACAAAAAATTATACGAATAAATAAGATGGAAATTACAATGGTTGGGGTGCCAGGATGAGTTAGAATGTAAGCATATCCCTGCATGACTTTATCAGAGGGGAATGGCCAAGCATTTTGAGTAGACCCTGTGTCATGGTTGTCAATAAATGTCACAGCACTTTCTGGCTTTATTCCAATCAATCCTGGTGGCTTTCCGTTGGAGTCCTTTAACCTCCATAACTCCCCTTCCACAGCTGCTTGCAGAATCCCTTTGGTTGTGAAATCAAATGCAGTGACAGCCCCACCTGCAGACTCAACCCATTCAGCTAGAGCACCACGATGTTCATCCTGGTTGGGGTTAGGTTTCCCATCATCTCCATAAGAAAGAGAATTCCAGTTTTCCCCTACTGCAAAATCTGGCTTGGTTTGTTCCATATAATATTTTATAATACTAGGGGCATAGCCCCTTCACAAAATCAAATCGCCACCCATCATATCCAATCTCAGTCTTGAGCCAATTCATCCATTCTGACAACTCTTTCTGTACCTGTGGATTACGATGATCAACGTCAGGTGCAGGGTCATAGCCCTCTCCACTGTCAGGATTCCCGGTACCATCCGAATAGGCTGTGTCATCCTTGCAAATGAAGGATGGACCCCAGTCAAGACGTGCATCTGGAGTCCCACCTTCAAAGATGCACCAAATTCCTCTGCCATCTTGCTTCTCAGCAGTTCTATGATTTATCACTATGTCAGCAACGACTTTAATCCCCTTCTCATGTAGAGCCGCAATTAGTACTTTCAGTTCATCCTTAGATCCATATTTTGAGGCATCAAGATCATATAGCCTTCCCGGCAAGTATCCTAGAATATAACGAGTTTAGATTGAGCATCTCTTAGCTACTCTATTGTCAAAAAACCAAGAATAAGATCATATAGATGATAAAAATAAACATTTAATTTTTGGTTGTCTGTAGCTCAACGTCTTATTTATATGCACGTTGTTTTTCTTTGCATGTTACTTGAACAATCATACTTCCAGATTGGAAAATCTTCAAGTAGGCCAACCCAAAAGCAATTAACCCAACCGGTAACCCAAATTTAGACCACATCCTCTATTTTTTAGCTAGAAAAACAGATTGAGATAACTAAACATGGCATCATTTGTAACAATATGTGATCAAATAAACTTGGGCCAAAAAAGTGAGGCCAAACTCTGACCAGTTATGAAATGAACTTGGCAAGAACAAGAAATTGGAGATACCCTGGGGAGCAACAGATTGAGAGGGAGGAGGAAGCCAGACATGAGTGATTTCAGCATTAGCTAAATCAGGAACAGAGTTCTTCAGTGAATTGTACCATCCTCCTTTATTACTCGATTCCCAATTGAAACCCTATCATACCATACAATTGTAAGCAATTATTATGATGGATGAATGCAGATATATAGAAAATACAGAAAGAGAAAGAAAGTGGGTTGCATGCCATGCCTGAAATAGCAAGGTCGGGGCTGCGAAGGAGTGGAAAGTTTTAACATTCATATTGTTTCGTTGGAGTTGGAGGCTTCTGTCTGGTTTGGAATTCCACCGGGTGCTGAAATTACACGCTTGATGCTCTGGACGTCAAGGGAAGACATTAAAGAAATAAAGACAAGAAAAATCAAGTAAATAAGATCTTGGAAGAATGGGCAAATATTGGCAAAGAAATTCAAAGGAAGAGAATGCGAGACTATAAATTTTTTGACGTTGAATAGACTGTAAGTGAGTCTCCTATCCCATATATCCTTATAATTTGAGGATAATTCTAGGATTTTTTCTAAAAGTTAATTCTGATTGAATTTTTCATTTTAGAGAAAACGTTTAGGGATAGAATAGTAGGAACTATTCATATTTATTGTAGTTTTAAATAATAATTTTAAAAAAAAATTTAAATAACTCCAAAAGTATAAAAAAAAAAATATTTTAAAAATACTCATTAAAGTGATAGTTCAAAATATAAGAAAAAATATTAAATAGTTAAATTTATAAATAGAAGTGAGAGAAAATAATAATAAAAAAATAATAAAAAAATATTATTTTAATAAAATAGAAAATGAGATTTGAAAATTTTTAAAAGAAGAGTAAAATTTTTGAAAAAATTAAAAAAAAAGTACTTTTTAACTAAATTTTAAAAACTTTTATGAGAATTTAACGTGGATCCACTAAGCAATTTTGCTTAAAAGTCTCACTTTTCTGGACTTTCATACCTTACTCCTGCCTTTTGCTAAACGACATATCCACCATGTCTTCGGGCTCAAGAAGGGTGCGGGCTCAAGAAGGAGGGAGGAAAGTGCAACTTTTCTTCAGTGCTTTCATTTTCAGTCAAAGTCGGTTTTTCTTGCAAATGACACCTAAATGAAATTCAGATGCAAGTGAAATTCACAAAACCTGCTTCAAAGTGAATCTAACTGTGTAGAGGGTTTGTCCATGACGCATGGTTGCCATTCTGGAGACGAATTCCTTGATGCACGTGTAGAGGGGTTGTATTTCAGGAAGGGTGGGTGCGAGAGGCGTAGATCTTATTTTTGTGAAATGCTAAAGTGGCAGTGTTTTATTTGTATCCGTTAAACTCATTTTGATAAGATAGAACTTTTCTAAGGAGAACTGTTTTATTATTTAGAAAAATATTATTTTGTACATTAAATTTGTCCTCTTATTTTGATAAATTTTAATTTATTTGATTTAATAATTTAAGAAAATGATTATCATATTGATATTTTTTTTATATTTTTTAATCATATTTTAAAATGATAAAAAAATGAATAAAAAATTAAAAAAAAAAAAAGAAAAGTGATTTTGGCGTCACATGGAGCGGTACTCTGAGCGGCAGCAGAACTGCTCTATTTCTATTTTAAAAAGTTTTAAAAACAAAACGCAAACCATTCCAGCAACGGTAAAAGAAAAAAGAAGAAAAAACCCACAAAGCCCTCAGCTTTTATACATCCACGAGACGGTGGGAAGACAATAGATTTATAGCCGTTAGTTTCTTTCCATTGTCCAATTTGAACAGAGAGAGACTTCCGGTGAAATTCCTCGTTAATAACTTAAATCCTCACCTGTTTCGGTTTGGTCTTTGCCCTCGATTTTGCTCAATCGGTGTACCTCTGTTACAAAAAATTGCCTCTCGATTAATTGTTTTCAATGCTAGCGGTGATTTCTAATCTAAGCCGAGGTCGTGAGAATCAGACGTGCTCGGGCACGAAATCATTTGTCTGCTCGAATTAAAGATTGATGGTATATACACCTTTTTATCTCCTCCGTTTTGTCTGCTCGGGTTTAAAGATTTGCGATATGCTTACCCCTTTCTCTTCTCCCTTTTGGATTGATGAGCATATGCTTCTTGTTCTTTTGCTAGCTAGGTTTTTCTTGTCTGGTTCTTCCTCTTAGTTAGGAGTACTCCTCACAATATTCCCTTGAGTATTCCTCACATTATTCCGTTAATGTTTTTCTTGTCTGGTTCTTCCTCTTATTAGCTTGAAAACTTACTAGCTTGAGTGTTCCTCACATCATTCCGTTGGGTCTACACGATTTTTAATGTTTCTATGCCTCACAGGTCTTCAGCTATCCTGCCGTGAGAAGCACCTCAAAGATTTCTCACGGCAAGGTAGACACACTACGATCGTGGTTCTGCAAGGCCTCTGCGGGTCATATGTAAGTGAAGGTGATAGGGGGGGAATTTTACCATTAACGATTTGCAACATATCTTTAGTTTAGTTTAGTTTTTTTTGTTCTCTCTATATCTTCAAATAAATTCGTATCTGAAACGAATGCAGTCATTGTTTTACCTTTTCTTTTCCCCAATCTTTCTGGTGAAAATTGATTCATATATGTTTATAATTCTCCACGGGGGTAGTTTGATTTTGTAGTTTTAAATGCAAATCCACTTCTAATGCTTTTCTGGTTTGGTTCGTCCTCTTGGCTAGGAATATTCAGCCCACCCGCACCCTTCAATGAGAATGGACTATTTTGAATGTTTCGTTATGATCCCACCTGGTACTCATCATCTCCATCCTTGTCTCTTTCTTTTTCTATCTTTGTTTTAAGACTACATGTTTCCCTAACACCCACAATCGGTCGACACCTTGAGCCCCAAAACAGATCCCATCATCTTCACTTCCTTCAGCCGAAAGTCCATGGCACTTCCTCTCTTGCTTTCCTCTTCTTTTTCCCATCATGTAGCAGCTGAAATGGATGATAGCAGTTGTAGCAAGGGATGGTAGTGGAAATTCAAGTAATAAGCAAGAGCAGCAGCCTGCACAATACACACAAACAGCAACCATGTTTAGCTTTTCCTTGAATATCTGCTGCTGTCCAGAATTTATGTTGTGAGTTTCACCTTCCTTTTCTCACATCTTTCTTCTATATCTTGTGTATTTGAGTGGATAATCATAAGGAAGGAAAGTAGGATCTGTAAATAGGATTAAACCCACCTGTTAGAGCTCAAAGTACATCAGAAAATTTGTTATGCTTTCTATTTGTGCTGCAGTAGTTTCCCCTTCATTTTTAGCTTATATCTTCACTCTACAAGGCTGGAACTCTGGCTTAAATTTCATTTGTAAGAAGACTAAGTTCAGTTTAGTTTAAAAACTCCATTGTTTCCTCTCTTAGTTCACGTTCAGAACCTAAAAAGATAGCAGCAACACACTTCCACTATCTGAAATTTTTTGCAACAGATTCTGTCATAGTGTCTTCCAACCTCATCTGTCCTTACATTTTCCCCCTAATACTTGTTTAGATGGGTGTGTAACCAATCGGAGGGAAGGTAGAAATATGCATAATTCGTGCAATCTACTGCTTGAAGAGGTGAGATGATTTTCTGCCTTGTTTTGTTCCAAGCTGTACAGTTTCTACAAAAAAGTTCTGCTATAGTTTTAACTATACTTCTTCCTCTATTTGAATCACTTTTCAATTATGTTTAGGCTTCCATTTTTATGTGTTAAACTAGTAGAGATCAGTATGTATTTTTTTACCTTCTACTCAAGCTAATAACTAAGCAAGCAACCAAGGATTTCATTCAAACTAGTAAGTTTTCTCTTAGAATTTTCTGGTTTATCAAGAACTATCTCTTGCTGTTTTTATGCTATGTCTACACAAAAATCATGTATTAAATACCTGTACCTCAACAACAGTATAAACAAGTGCATAGTAGTGGTAGGACTGAAAATAGCAACCCAAACAACAGCAAAACAGAAAAAGCAGCAGTGCTGCAATTTCTCAGCTTCTCCAATTTCCAGTTATACTCTTCTATTCTTTTGGTTCTTTTACGCCTAGTTCTTAAAGTACTTATTTTCCTTACCTTCCCTTCATTTCCTTTCGTCTATTTGCAGCAGCAGCAGCTGTTTATCCAGCCCTTCACCACTCAATTTCCCTTCCATCAAACAATAGTTAGATGCCCCACCCAAGTTACTTTGTAAAGGCACCATTCAGCTACCATATAAGCTTTAGGTAGGCATAGAACCAGCCCAATTTGTAGGTGGCATAGAACCTTGGTTTCTTGATGTTCCTTTCAATTTCTACTTCATGATCTGTCCCAGCCCTTCACCTTTCATATTTCACTTCCGTAAGCCCAATTGACCACACCCCTAAAGGTTCCTTATAGTAGCATTAACCAGCCTCAACAAAAGTGTCAAACCGCAACTGCCATGTACCAAATGAAAAACAAGCTGGAAGTTATGCTGTAAATTCACAGCAGCAGTTTTCAGCCCCTAGTCGCTCAATGTTTGTTTTAATTGCTATCCTTTCTTCATAATTTTTTCCCTCTATTATTAGTGTTTTAATTTTTAAAATCAGGTATCATCTTCTCCTCTTCAACCTAACTAGCCATACCAGTCTTGAATCTCTCAACTAGGAGCAGAATCAATAACCATAGCAGCAGGTGGTCCAACTTATNACTCTACAAGGCTGGAACTCTGGCTTAAATTTCATTTGTAAGAAGACTAAGTTCAGTTTAGTTTAAAAACTCCATTGTTTCCTCTCTTAGTTCACGTTCAGAACCTAAAAAGATAGCAGCAACACACTTCCACTATCTGAAATTTTTTGCAACAGATTCTGTCATAGTGTCTTCCAACCTCATCTGTCCTTACATTTTCCCCCTAATACTTGTTTAGATGGGTGTGTAACCAATCGGAGGGAAGGTAGAAATATGCATAATTCGTGCAATCTACTGCTTGAAGAGGTGAGATGATTTTCTGCCTTGTTTTGTTCCAAGCTGTACAGTTTCTACAAAAAAGTTCTGCTATAGTTTTAACTATACTTCTTCCTCTATTTGAATCACTTTTCAATTATGTTTAGGCTTCCATTTTTATGTGTTAAACTAGTAGAGATCAGTATGTATTTTTTTACCTTCTACTCAAGCTAATAACTAAGCAAGCAACCAAGGATTTCATTCAAACTAGTAAGTTTTCTCTTAGAATTTTCTGGTTTATCAAGAACTATCTCTTGCTGTTTTTATGCTATGTCTACACAAAAATCATGTATTAAATACCTGTACCTCAACAACAGTATAAACAAGTGCATAGTAGTGGTAGGACTGAAAATAGCAACCCAAACAACAGCAAAACAGAAAAAGCAGCAGTGCTGCAATTTCTCAGCTTCTCCAATTTCCAGTTATACTCTTCTATTCTTTTGGTTCTTTTACGCCTAGTTCTTAAAGTACTTATTTTCCTTACCTTCCCTTCATTTCCTTTCGTCTATTTGCAGCAGCAGCAGCTGTTTATCCAGCCCTTCACCACTCAATTTCCCTTCCATCAAACAATAGTTAGATGCCCCACCCAAGTTACTTTGTAAAGGCACCATTCAGCTACCATATAAGCTTTAGGTAGGCATAGAACCAGCCCAATTTGTAGGTGGCATAGAACCTTGGTTTCTTGATGTTCCTTTCAATTTCTACTTCATGATCTGTCCCAGCCCTTCACCTTTCATATTTCACTTCCGTAAGCCCAATTGACCACACCCCTAAAGGTTCCTTATAGTAGCATTAACCAGCCTCAACAAAAGTGTCAAACCGCAACTGCCATGTACCAAATGAAAAACAAGCTGGAAGTTATGCTGTAAATTCACAGCAGCAGTTTTCAGCCCCTAGTTGCTCAATGTTTGTTTTAATTGCTATCCTTTCTTCATAATTTTTTCCCTCTATTATTAGTGTTTTAATTTTTAAAATCAGGTATCATCTTCTCCTCTTCAACCTAACTAGCCATACCAGTCTTGAATCTCTCAACTAGGAGCAGAATCAATAACCATAGCAGCAGGTGGTCCAACTTATTGGTTAACCTGCTAAGCTCCCTTTCTATTTTCCTTAAACTGTTCAAACGGCACGCATACAACTCCCTTTCCTCTGTTTTGACTCCTCCATAGCCAAGCCAAAATGTTTCCACCAAGAATAAGGTATGGACAACAATGGCAAAAAGGAAACAAGAACATGGAAATTATCAGCAATTATGTGAGGTATTGATTTCAACAGCAAGTTTCAAACCTTGGGCCCATTAGTAGTCACTTTGCACAAATGATTCTTATCACTACTTCATTACCATCAAACAGCCACCAGTAGCCTCGTTTCAAGCCATTGCACAATGAAGACTCACCATGAACCGCAGTTGTCAAATACTTTGGACCATCTACATAGCCACCTTTCAACACTCAGATTCTAGTCTGTGTCTTGGTTACATATTCCTTTCTCTTCATTTTACACATATTAAAATGATGGTTAGATGACTGAATGAAGCTTGATTATGTACGATGTTGAAGTGTTGGATCAATGTATGTATCTTGGGTTATACTAGGTGGATTGAATGATACATGTATGGAGGAAGGATTTGGATAATAGAGTATGTATAAGTGGAAGAAATTTAAGTGAATGGTAGTTTATGCAAATTTTAAGTTTAAGTTGCATATGCACTTACTTGAAAAGAAATGATGTAAATCTATGTATGAATGTAAGTTTCCATTTGACACGTACATGAATGGACTGCATGAAATGAAATTAGCAAGGAGTCCAGATAAGTATTATGTTCATACTCTTCTAAAGTTTTTCTAAATGATTTGAAAATGAAAATAAAATGTTTCTTTTTATGAAAATGAAATAAAAAATGCTTTTTATAAGAAAAATGTTATTTTTAATACAATGAAAGAAAATGAGATGTTTTCTTAGAAATGAAATGAGATGTTTTATGCACCCCAAGAATAATTGTGTATGCATATGAAATGGATGTTATATGTAGTAGTTATTGACTTTATGTTCTATGAAATGATGATATTTTATGCTTTATGCTATGAAATGATGTGTTATAAAATGAAATTGATTGATGGAATGAAAGGAATGAAAATGAAAGGACAGAAAGGAATGAATTGTTTAAATGTATGAAGTTTTGTGACGGCCATGAGGAAACAGATGATGGTATACCAAGAGGAAATGGGTAGATTGCAATGGTAGATTGGTTCAATTGATGTGTGGATACTCGGGGGCAGATTGGTGCCACCACCGTTAGACCATCCCGTTCAATACCACATTTTTACAAAAAAAGTCCAATAAAAATCTAAACAAAAACCAACAAACTTACAGATCAAACCAAACAAACTTATTACGTATTAGAAAAATTTCACAAATCCAACAAAAAACCAAAACAAACTCACAAAATTACTGATAAAACGAAATAAATAAACAAAACCAAGTAATTATTGTGCACAGACCCATAGGCCATGGCCGTGGTCTTCGGTCACAGATCTTAATAGATATGTGAGTAGAGATCTTTATGGCCCATGGTCGTCATGAATGGACTGCATGAAATGAAATTAGCAAGGAGTCCAGGTAAGTATTATGTTCATACTCTCTTCTAAAGTTTTTCTAAATGATTTGAAAATGAAAATAAAATGTTTCTTTTTATGAAAATGAAATCAAAAATGCTTTTTATAAGAAAAATGTTATTTTTAATACAATGAAAGAAAATTAGATGTTTTTTTAGAAATGAAATGATGTTTTAAGAAATAGTATCAATGTAAAAGTATATATGTATGTAATGACCTCCTTTGGCAGTACCTTTTTTGCACCCCAAGAATAGTTGTGTATGCATGTGAAATGGATGTTATATGTAGTAGTTATTGACTTTTTGTTCTATGAAATGATGATATTTTATGCTTTATGCTATGAAATGATGTGTTATGAAATGAAATTGATTGATGGAATGAAAGGAATGAAAATGAAAGGACAGAAAGGAATGAATTGTTTAAATGTATGAAGTTCTGTGACGACCATGAGGAAACAGATGATGGTATACCAAGAGGAAATGGGCAGATTGCAATGGTGGATTGGTTCAATTGATGTCTGGATACTCGGGGGTAGATTGGTGCCACCACCGTCAGACCATCCCGTTCAACACCACATTTTTACAAAAAAGGTCCAATAAAAATCTAAAACAAAAACCAACAAACTTACATATCAAACCAAACAAACTTATTACGTATTAGAAAAATTTCACAAATCCAACAAAAAACCAAAACAAACTCACAAAATTACTGATAAAGCGAAACAAATTAACAAAACCAAGTAATTATTGTGCACAGACCCATAGGCCATGGCCGTGGTCTTCGGTCACAGATCTTAATAGATATGTGAGTAGAGATCTTTATGGCCCATGGTCGCCATGGTGGATCGTTAAACTTGCAGACCCATCACTCATACTCATAGTTGTGGATATCTAACTTACATACTAACGGCGAAGACCATGGTATTGGGCCGTAGAGACCCACAACCAAGTTGTGGTCTTATCGTCATAGACTGTGGGTTGGCCATGAGTACCCATAATAATGGAGAGGACTCAGAAGCTGGAGAAGAAGGGACAGATGTAGAAGAAGAAAACAGAGAGATAAAAAAAAGACCTAGCAGCCCTACTTTTCTTGTGTCTATCGCTTGGCTTAGCTCATCATTTATTATCTCATCATATTTTCATATAATTTATAATCTCATATTCATATCATTTATCATTACATCATCTTTTCATATAATTTATCATCTCATATTCATATCATTTATCATTACATCATCTTTTCATATCATCATGATCTCATCACATTATCTTTATAACCATCACGATTCATCTCTTTACATAACCATACTCATTATCATCATTTCACCATTTATCATCTCTTCATCTTTTCATACCATCATGATCTCATATCATGATCCATCTCGTTACATCCTCATCTTCATATCATCATGATTTCATCACATAATCATTGCATCATCTTTTCATGTTATAATCATCATTAGTTTTGAGATCATCCTCATTAGGTTCATTATTGTTATCATTATTGATAATTGTTGTTGTATATTATTATTTTCCTTAATTTATTTTTAATATTTGCAAGAGATTTCGTGATGACATGTTGTTAAGAGATGAAGTTATCTTGAAATTATAAAATTACAGGTTTGATATATACCATTTATTGCTTTTATCCAATAGATGTCTTTTTATAAAATTAAGATAAGTGTTGTAAAAATATTTGTATTGTTTTTCTCATTCTCTATTACTACCATTGTTGGTGGTTTACCTTGCAAACATGATATATACATAAACTATGTTGTCTCTTATTTGTGATTTGAGAGATAGGCTAAATATAATTAGAGAGAAATAGGCACAGTGCTTTTACTATCATTTTGCAAAGCATACACTCTTCACTAGAGGTGTTACACGCACCTAACCTTGCATGGATGGGGAGAGGCGGGGTGAGAGGGGCTTAACGCTGTGGGTGGGTGCCCCCATCTGGATACCCATGGGGGCAGATTGGGCCACCATCGTCAGACCACCCCTTTCAACACTACATTTTTTTACAAATAAATGTCCAAACAAAATCCAAACAAAAACAAAAAAAATTACAGATCAAAACAAACAAACTTACAAATAAGAAAAATATCACAAATCCAACAAAAAACCAAAACAAAAATGAAACAAATAAACAAAACCAAATAATAATCGTGCATAGACCCACATGCCAGTCTCGGGTCACAGATCTTTATAGCCCATCGTCGTCATAGTGGATTATTAAACTTGTAGACTCGTGACTCAAAGTCACATCGGGTCTCTAACATACAAACCCACAACGAAAATCTTGGTATTTTGTCGTAGTGACCCACAACCAAACTATGGTCTTATTGTCGTAGACTGTGGCTTGGCCATGAGTACCCATGATAATGGAGAGAACTGAGTAGCTGTTTAAAAGAGGTGGAGAAGAAGGGAAATATGGATGAGAAGAAAAAAAAGAGAGAAGAGGGGATGGTGGCGATTGAGGCGTGAAAGTCTGAAAGGAAAATAGAAGGGGGAGGGGGATGGCCACTGGAAAGGAGCGAAATGAGAGTAGAGAGATTAAGAGAGTGAAAAAGTGGGATTTATAGTTAGGATTTTGTGTTTTTAATATACATGATATTATGATTAATATTTTTATTTGTATATTAAAGGCCGAGTTGGGCCTTGCCTGTCCACTGAACTTTCAAACAGGCGATTTCAAGCTCTTCCACCAGTGTAATGAAGGTGGGGAAGCAGCTCTACTCTCCATCGCATAGTAGGCTAAGGTGTTGAGTTTTACCCTTACCGATTTGCTCGGCTTAGCTCACTATCTTTTCATATCATTTATCATCTCATCATCTTTTTATATCATTTATCATTACATCATCTTTTCATATATTCGTGATCACATTACATCATCTTCATAACCATAACGATTCATTACATTACCATACTCATCATCATTTCACAATTTATTATCTCATCATCTTTTCATACCATCATGATCTCATCGCATTCTCATCTTCATGACTATCACGATGGTGGCAATTGAGGCGTGAAAGTTTGAAAGGAAAATAAAAGGGGGAAGGGGAGAAGATAAAGGGGAGGGGAATGGCCACTGGAAAGGAGAGAAATGAAAGTAGAGAGATTAAGTGAGTGAAAAAGTGGGATTTATAGTTAGGGTTTTGTGTTTTTAATATATATGATATTATGATTAATATTTTTATTTGTATATTAAAGGCTGGGCTGGGCCTTGCTTGTCCACTGAACTTTCAAACAGGCGATTTCAAGCTCGTCCACCAGTGTAATGCAGGCGGGGAAGCAACTCTACTCTCCATCGCATAGTAGGCTAAGGTGTTGAGTTTTACCCTTACCGATTTGCTCGGCTTAGCTCACTATCTTTTCATAATATTTATCATCTCATCATCTTTTTATATCATTTATCATTACATCATCTTTTCATATATTCATGATCTCATTACATCATCTTCATAACCATAACGATTCATTACATTACCATACTCATCATCATTTCACAATTTATTATCTCATCATCTTTTCATACCATCATGATCTCATCGCATTCTCATCTTCATGACTATCACGATGGTGGCGATTGAGGCGTGAAAGTCTGAAAGGAAAATAGAAGGGGGAGGGGGAGAAGATAAAGGGGAGGGGAATGGCCACTGGAAAGGAGAGAAATGCTTTAGTAGAGAGATTAAGTGAGTGAAAAAGTGGGATTTATAGTTAGGGTTTTGTGTTTTTAATATATATGATATTATGATTAGCATTTTTATTTGTATATTAAAGGCTGGGCTGGGCCTTGCCTGTCCACTGAACTTTCAAACAGGAGATTTCAAGCTCGTCCACCAGTGTAATGCAGGCGGGGAAGCAGCTCTACTCTCCATCGCATAGTAGGCTAAGGTGTTGAGTTTTACCCTTACCGATTTGCTCGGCTTAGCTCATCATCTTTTGATATCATTTATTATCTCGTCATCTTTTTATATCATTTATCATTACATCATCTTTTCATATATTCATGATCTCATTACATCATCTTCATAACCATAACGATTCATTACGTTACCATACTCATCATCATTTCACAATTTATTATTTCATCATCTTTTCATACTATCATGATCTCATCAAATTCTCATCTTCATGACTATCACGATCCATCTCGTTACATCCTCATCTTCATCATCATGATTTCATCACATCATCATTGCATCATCGTTTCATGTTATAATAATCATCATTAGCTCATTAGGTTCATTATTGTTATCATTATTGATAATTGTTATTGTATATTACTATTTTCCTTGATTTATTTTTAATATTTGCAAAAGATTTGGTGATGACAGGTTGTTAAGAGATGAAGTTATCTCGAAGTTCTAAAATTACATGTTTGATATATACCATTTATTGCTTTTATCCAATCAATTTTTATAAAATTAAGATAAGTGTTGTAAAAACATTTGTATTATTTTTCACATTCTCTATTATTACCATTGTTGGTGGTTTACCTTGCAAACATCATATATACTTAAACTATGTTGTCACTTATTTGTGATTTGAGAGATAGGCTAAATAATTAGAAAGAAATAGGCACAATGTTTTTACTATCATTTTGCAAAGCATCCACTCTTTACTAGAGGTGTTAGATGCAGTTGACCTTGCATGCACGAGGAGAGGGAGTGGGGGCCTTAACTCCGTGGGTGGGTGCCCCCGTTTGGATACCCAAGGGGGCGGATTAGGGCCACCATCGTCAGACCACCCCTTTCAACACCACATTTTTTACAAAAATAAATCCAATAAAAATCCAAATAAAAACCAACAAACTTATAGATGAAAACAAACAAACTTACAAATCAGAAAAATATCACAAATCCATAAGAAAACCAAAACAAACTCACGAAATTATAGAGTCGTCACTCATAGTCACAGTGGGTCTCTAACATACAGACCCACGACGGAAATCATGGTAATGAGTCGTAGACACCCATGATAATGGAGAGAACAAAGAAGCTAATTTAAAAGAGGTGGAGAATCATGATAACTTACTGTCTTAGATTGCAGCCTGACCATGAGTACCCACGATAATGGAGAGAACAAAGAAGCTGGTTTAAAAGAGGTGGAGAAGAAGGGAAATTTGGATGAGAAGACGAAAAAGAGAAGAGGGGATGATGACCATTGAGGCGTTAAAGTCTGAAAGGAAAAGAGAAGGGGGGAGGGGGCGAAGAGAAAATGGGAGGGGGATGGCCGCTGGAAAGGAGAGAAATGATAGTAGAGAGATTGAGAGAGTGAAAAAGTGGTATTTATAGTTAGGGTTTTGTGTTTTTAACATATATGATATTATGATTTATATTTTTATTTGTATATATTTATATATATTAAAGGCCGGGTGGGGCCTTCAACCCATCACTTGTCCCTTGAACTTTCAAATAAGCGAATTAAAGCTTGTCCACCAGTGGAATGTAGGTGGGGTACTCTCCATCACATAGTAGGCTAAGGTGTTGAGTTTTACGCTTACCGATTTGCTCATATTAGCTCATTATCTTTTCATATCATTTATCATTTCATATTATTTTTAAATCATTTATCATATCTCATCATCTTTTCATATCATTTATCATTACATTATCTTTTCATATGCTCATGACCTCATTACATCATCTTCATAACCATCACGATTCATCACATTACATCACCATACTCATCACCATCTCATCATTTATCATCTCATCATCTTTTCATACCATCATGATCTCATCACAGCCTCATCTCCATGACTATCACGATCCATCTTGTTACATCCTCATCTTCATATCATCATGATCTAATCGCATCATCATTGCATCATCTTTTCATACTATCATCATCATTAGTTTTGAGATCATCCTCATTAGCTGTATTATTGTTATAATTATTGATATTTGTTGTTGTATACTATTATTATCCCTAATTTATTTTTAATATTTGCAAGAGATTTTGTAATGACAGGTTGTTAAGAGATGAGTTATCTTGAAATTATAAAATTACAGGTTTGATATATACCATTTATTGGTTTATCCAACAGATGTCTTTTTATAAAATTAAGATAAGTGTTGTAAAAATATTTGCATTGTTTTTTGCATTCTCTATTACTACCATTGTTGGTGCGTTTACCTTGAAACATGATATATATTTATAAATTATGTTGTCTCTTATTTGTGATCTGAGAGATAGCTAAAAATATTAGAGAGAAATAGGCACAATGCTTTTATTATCATTTTGCAAGGCATCCACTCTTCACTAGAGGTG
The DNA here is from genome assembly GCA_003123785.1 of Pterocarya stenoptera. Classification (NCBI taxonomy): domain Eukaryota; kingdom Viridiplantae; phylum Streptophyta; class Magnoliopsida; order Fagales; family Juglandaceae; genus Pterocarya; species Pterocarya stenoptera. Next base: position 130,090 of record QEOT01003500.1, on the reverse strand, counting down.
TTACACGCACCTAACCTTGCATGGACGAGGAGATGTGGGGTGAGGGGCTTAACTCCGTGGGTGGGTGCTCCCGTTTGGATACCCAGGGGGTAGATTGGGGCCACCATAGTCAAACCACCCCTTTCAGCACCACATTTTTTACAAAATAATTTCCAATAAAAATCCTAACAAAAAGCAAAAAACTCACAGATCAAAACAAACAAACTTACAAATAAGAAAAATATCACAAATCCAACAAAAAACCAAAACAAACTCAAAAAATTACAAATAAAATGAAACTAAGTAATAAATGTGCACAGACCCACATGTCGTGGTCTCGTGTCACATATCTTTATGACACAACACCATAATTTTTGTCGTGGGTCCGTATGTTTTAAAAGAGGTGGAGAATAAGGGAAATATGGATGAGAAGAAAAAGAGAGAGAGAAGAGGGGATGGTGGCCATTGAGGTATGAAAGTCTGAAAGGAAAAGAGAAAGGGGGAGGGGGATGCCGCTCGAAAGGAGAGAAATGGCAATAGAGAGATTAAGAGAGTGAAAAAGTGGTATTTAGCCAGGGTTTTGTGTTTTTAACATATATATGATATTATGATTTATATTTTTATTTGTATATATTTATATACATTAAAGGCCGGGTGGCCATAAGGCCCAATCCGACACTTTGTCTCTTGAACTTTCAAACAGGTGAATTAAAGCTCGTCCATCGGGGGGAATGCAAGTGGGGTAGTAGCCCTACTCTCTCAATCGCTTAGTAGGCTAAGGTATTGAGTTTTACCCTTACCGATTTGCTCAGCTTAGCTCATTATCTTTTCATATCATTTATCATCTCATCATATTTTTGTATCATTTAACCTTATCACTTTTTCATATCATTACATCATCTTTTCATATATTTATGATTTATCTGATTACATCATCTTCATCATCATCACAATTCATCTCATTACATCACCATACTCATCATCATCAGCTCACCATTTATCATCTCATCATCTTTTCATACCATCATGATCTCATCACATCCTTATCTCCATGACTATCTTTATGATCTATCTGATTACATTATCTTCATCATTATCACGATTCATTTCATTACATCACCATACTCATCATCATCATCTCACCATTTATCATCTCATCATCTTTTCATACCATAATGATCTCATCACATCCTCATCTCCATGACTATCACGATCCATCTCATTACATCATCATCTTCATATCATCATGATCTCATCACATCATCATTGCATCATCTTTTCATACTATCATCATCATTAGTTTTGAGATCATCCTCATTAGCTTCATTATTGTTATAATTATATTTGTTGTTTTATACTATTATTATCCAAATTTATTTTTAATATTTGCAAGAGATTTTGTGATGACAGGTTGTTAAGAGATGAAGTTATCTCAAAATTATAAAATTACAGGTTTGATATATACCATTTATTGGTTTTAACCAATAGATGTCTGTTTTTATAAAATTAAGATAAGTGTCGTAAAAATATTTGTATTGTTTTTCGCATTCTCTATTGCTACCATTGTTGGTTGTTTACCTTGCAAACATAATATATATACATAAACTATATTGTCTCTTATTTGTGATTTGAGAGATAGGCTAAATAATTAGAGAGAAATAGGCACAGTGCTTTTACTATCATTTTGCAAAGCATGGATCCACTCTTCACTAGAGGTGTTTCATGCACCTGACCTTGCATGGACAGGTAGAGTGGTGGTGGGGGGCTTAATTCTGTGGATGGGTGCCCTTGTCTGGATAACCATGGGGCGGATTGGCGCTACCGTTAGACCACCCCGTTCAACACCACATTTTTTACAAAAAAAAAAAAGAAAAAAGAATCCAATAAAAATCCAAACGAAAACCAAAAAACTTATAAATCAAAACAAACAAATTTACAAATAAGAAAATATCACAAATCCCACCAAAACCCAAAACAAACTTACAAAATAGATAAAACGAAAGAAATAAACAAAACCAAGTAATAATCGTGCGTAGGCTCACATGCTGTGGTCTCGGGTCACAGATCTTTATAGCCCATCATCGTCATTGTGGATTGTTAAACTTGCAAACTCATGACTCAAAGTCACATTGGGTCTCTAACATATAGACCCATTATGAAAATTGTGGTATTTTGTCGTAGAGACCCACAACCAAACTGTGGTCTTCCTGTCGCAGATTGCGGCTTGGTCATGAGTACCCACGATAATGGAGATAACTGAGGAGCTGGTTTAAAATAGGTGGAGAAGAAATGAAATATGGATGAGAAGAAAAAAGAGAGAGAAGAGGGGATGTTGTCCATTGAGGCGTGAAAGTCTGAAAGGAAAAGAGAAGGGGGAGGGGGAGAAGAGAAAAGGGAAGGGGGATGGCCGCTAGAATGGAGAGAAATGACAACAAAGAGATTAAGATAGTGAAAAAGTGGTATTTATAGTTAGGATTTTGTGTTTTTATATATATGATATTATGATTTATATATATATTTTTTTTGCATATATTTTATATATATTAAAGGCTGAGTGGGCCCATGGCCCAACATGACACCTGCCCCCTAAACTTTCAAACAGGCGAATTAAAGCTCATCCAACAGTGGAATGCAGGCTGGGTACTCTCCATCGCATAGTAGGCGAAGGTGTTGAGTTTTAACCCTTACCGATATGCTTGGCTTAGATCATTATCTTTTCATATCATTTATCATCTCATCATCTTTTTATATCATTTATCATTACATCATCTTTTCATATCTTCATGATCTCATTACATCATCTTCATAACCATCACGTTGCATCTTCTTACATCACCATACTCATCATCATCTCACCATTAATCATCTCATCATCTTTTCATACCATCATGATCTCATCACATCCTCATCTTCATGATTATCACGATCCATCTCGTTTCATTCTCATTGCATCATCTTTTCATACTACCATCATCGTTAGTTTAAGATCATCCACATGAGCTTCATTATTGTTATAATTATTGATTTTTGTTGTTGTATACTATTATTTTCCTTAATTAATTTTTGAATATTTGCAAAGAGATTTCCCGACATCAAAAAATATTTGCAAGAGATTTTGTGATGACAGATTGTTAAGAGATGAACTTATCTTGAAATTATAAAATCACAGGTTTCATATATACCATTTATTGCTTTTATCCAATAGATGTCTATTTTTATGAAATTAAGATAAGTATTGTAAAAATATTTGTTTTGCTTTTCGCATTCTTTATTAGTACCATTGTTGGTGGTTTACCTTGCAAACATCATATATACATAAACTATGTTGTTTCATATTTGTGATTAGAGAGATAGGCTAAATAATTTGTGAGAAATAGGCATAGTGCTTTCACTATCATTTTGCAAAGCATCCACTCTGTTACAAGCACCTGATCTCGCATGCATGCACAGGGAGATGGGGGTGGGGGGCTTAACTCAGTCGAGGGTGCCCCCGTCTAGATACCAATGGGGTTTGGGGGGGCAGATTGGGGCCACCATTATCAAACCACTCCTTTCAACACCAAATTTTTTACAAAATATTGTCCAATAAAAATCCAAACAAAAACCAAAAAATTTACAGATCAAAACAAACAAACTTACAAATTAGAAAAAATCACAAATCCAACAAAAAACCAAAACAAACTCACAAAATTACAGATAAAATAAAAGAAATAAATGAAACCAAGTAATAATCGTGCATAGACCCACATGTTGTGGTCTCTGGTCACAGATCTTTATAGTCCATGGTCGTCATGGTGGATTGTTAAACTTGCAGACTCGTCCCTCATAATCACAGTGGGTCTCTAACATACGGACCCACGATGAAAATCATTGTAATGGGTTGTAGAGACCCACAACCAAACTATGGTCTTGCCATCTTAAATTGCGGCTTGGCCATGAGTACCCACGATAATAGAGAGAACTGAGAAGCAGGTTTAAAAGAGATGGAGAAGAGGGGAAATATGTATAAGAAGAAAAAAAAGAGAGCAAAGGGATGGTGGCCATTGAGGCATGAAAGTCTGAAAGGAAAAGAGAAAGGGAGGGGGCGAAGAGAAAAGGGAGGCAGATGGCAGTTGGAACGGAAAGAAATGACAGTAGAGAGATTGAGAAAGTGAAAAAGTGGTATTTATAATTAGGGTTTTGTGTTTTCAATATATAGGATATTATGATTTATATTTTTATTTGTATATATTTATATATATTAAAGGTCGGGTGGGCCCAAGGCCCAACCCAGCACTTGTCCCTTGAACTTTCAAACAGGCAAATTAAAGCTTGTCCACCAGTGGAATGTAGGCGAGGTACTCCATCGCATAGTAGGCTAAGGTGTTGAGTTTTACCCTTACCAATTTGCTTGGCATAGCTCATTATCTTTTCATATTGTTTATCATTTCTTATTATTTTCATATCATTTATTATCTCATCATCTTTTCATATCATTTATCACATTATATTATCTTTTCATATCTTCATGATCTCATTACATCATCTCACCATTTACCATCTCATCATCTTTTTATACCATCATGATCTCATCACATCCTTATCCTCATGACTATCACGATCCATCTCGTTACATCCTCATGAATCACATCCTCATTGCACCATCTTTTCATACTATCATCATCATTAGTTTTGAGATCGTCCTCATTAGCTTCATTATTGTTATAATTAGAGATATTTGTTGTTATATACTATTATTTTCCTTAATTTATTTTTAATATTTGCAACAGATTTTGTGATGATAGGTTGTTAAGAGATGAAGTTATCTCGAAATTGTAAAATTACATGTTTGATATATACCATTTATTGCTTTTATCCAATGGATGTCTATTTTTATAAAATTAAGATAAGTGTTGTAAAAATATTTGTGTTATTTTTCACACTCTCTATTACTTCCATTGTTATTGGTTTACCCTGCAAACAATATATATAAACTATGTTGTCTCTTATTTTTGATTTGGGAGATAGGCTAAATAATTAGAAAGAAATAGGCACAATGCTTTTACTATTATTTTGCAAAGCATCCACTTTTCAATAGAGGTTTTACATGCACTTGACCTCGCATGCACAGGGAGAAGGGGGGTAGGGGCTTAACTCCGTGGGTTGGTGCCCTTGTTTGGTATCGGGGGGAGGATTGTTGCCACCATCGTTAGACCACCCCGTTCAACACTACATTTTTTTACGAAAAAAAATCAAATCAAAATTCAAACAAAAACCAACAAACTTACACATCAGAACAAATAAACTTACAAATTAGAAAATATTAAAAATCCAACAAAAAACCAAAAGAAACTCACAAAATTACAGATAAAATGAAACAAATAAACGAGACTAAGTAATAATCGTGCACAGACCCACATCTCGTGGCCTTTGGTCACAGATCTTTATAGCCCATTGTCATCATAGTGGATTGTTAAACTTGCATACTCGTCACTCATAGTCATAGTGGGTCTATAACATACATACAGACGAAAATCGTGGAATTTAGTTGTAGAGACCCCTAGCCAACATGTGGGCTTATCGTCTTAGACTACGGCTTGGCCATGAGTACCCACGATAATGGAGAGATCTGAGAAGCTGCTTTAAAAGAGGTGGAGAAGAAGGGAAATATTGATGAGAAGAAAAAAGAGAGAAAAGAGTGGATGGTGGTCATTGAGGCGTGAAAGTCTAAAAGGAAAGGAGAAGGGGGAGAAGGAGAAGAGAAAGGGGGAGGGGTATGGCCACTGAAAATGAGAGAAATGATAGTTGAGAGATTGAGATAGTGAAAAAGTGGTATTTATAGTTAGGGTTTTGTGTTTTTAATATATATGATATAATGATTTATATTTATATTTGTATATATTTATATATATCAAAAGCTGGGTGGGCCCAAGGCCCAACCCTCCACCCGTGCCCTGAACTTTCAAACGGGCAAATTAAAGCTCATCCACCAGTGGAATGCAGGCAGGGTAGCAACCATACTCTCCATCGCATGGTAGGCTAAGGTGTTGAGTCTTATCCTGACCAATTTGCTCGGCTTAGCTCATTTTCTTTTCATATCATTTATCATCTCATCATATTTTCATATCATTTATCATCTCATCATCTTTTCATATCATTTTTCATTACATCATCTTTTCATATCTTCATGATCTCGATCTCGTTACATCATCTTCATAACCATCACGATTCATCTCATTACATCACCGTACTTATTATCATCTCACCATTTATCATCTCATCATCTTTTCATACCATCATGATCTCATCACATCCTCATCTTCATGACTGTCATGATCCATCTCGTTACATTCTCATCTTCATATCATCATGATCTCATCACATCATCATTGCATCATCTTTTCATATCATCATCATTATTAGTTATGAGATCATCCTTGTTAACGTCGTGTTTCTCATACCTTTACTCCAAGCTCTGATAACTCAGGTCTTCCAAAACGGGCCTGCAAAATATGGTAGAGAATGCAACTAGGAGAGGGTGGCCTTGGAGCTAGGAAACCTCCGATGCCAAAGTTAGTAAGTATTCCTGAAAGTTTGTAAATAAGTAAGAGAGTCTAGAGATCAGAGAGCTTTTTCATACCTGGAGGTTGCTATTTATAATGTGGGTTGGGGGAGGTGCAGATCATCTTCGTCTCCAAAAGGTTCATGCCTCTCCTGCTATTTCTACTGTTAGAGTCTTTTATTGCGGCGTGACTCTGCGACGGCACCATAAATGTGGCGTGTAGTACTGTAGTGGAGTCATTAATACGGCGTGGTTTCCTGGTTTTCCATTTATTCCTTGTGAGTCGTAGATGGTCTAATATAGATGGATCAAGGGCCATCCGCATTTCTCAGCGCACGTTGTACAGGTTTCTGGGCTCTAAACGCGACTGCAGGCTGTCAAGCTGACCTGTCTTGTCGACTTCTTTTCCTTGGTAGATGTTTTGCCCCAAATGCAGACTTAGTGGCCAAGGCCTTGTGGGCTTTGTGAAGTGGGAAAAATTCTCTAGCAGTTACCCCACCAATTCCCTCTCGGACAAGTCTGAGGGGAGTTCTTTCATTATTCCTTAATCCTTTGCTTTGCAAGACCACCCGACCTTCTTTGTTGTGAGCCGAGCAACGGTTTGCCTTACACCCACATGACAGTATGGTGTCAGTTGCGTTTTTGCATTGAATGGCCTCCCTTCGGTTCTTGTGTCGTGACTTCGTGTTTTGTTTATTTTGCACATTGTATCAGCAAATACACTCTGCAGAAGTAGCGATAATCGAGGGATTCTAGTACTTTGGGGGACACATGAAGTTACAAGGAGTTATGTTGCTTCGAGAGTTCAAATGCCAGCCCCGCCTATATAAGGACCCTTCCTCTCTTATAGAAATTCATTAGACCCTGCCTCTTGCTTTGTTTCCTACGTTCATTGCTCCTTTGTCTTCCTCCAATTTTCCTTCAATTTTCTCTCGAAAATTCTTTACTTTTCTTTCGATCTCTCATGGCTCTAAAGAAACCTTCATGCCTTTCTGGACAGTGGGTCTTTTGTTGGTGCTCAGATTACTATTGACCAAGGTGGTTCCACTCTGGATGAATTTGTCAGATTTTCATGGCGATCAGTGGTGACTCCCGCCGAACTAGAGGAGTTGAAGGTGACCTATAGGGTCCCTTCAAAAGTAAAGTTTATGGTGCCCTCCCCCACTGAAGGAGCGGTGGATTCTGAGGGCTATGGCACTAAGGTCACGATGTACCCCGCCATGTTCTCTTGTGGCCTTAGGTTGCCGTTTTGCCGACCAGTGTGAGAAGTTTCAGGGTTCTTCGAGTTGGTGCCTGCTCAGCTTCCTCCCCTTGCGTGGAGGACTCTTGTTTCGTGCTGCGTTATTTGGCACCGAGGGTTGGAGGAAGCCGGGTCAGACTTCCTAGACCTCACAACTCATGAGTTTTTCATCACTTACAACTCGTGAGTTTTTCATCACTCACAACATTGTGCGGAAGGGCCGGCACCTCTACAGCTTCCAGTCAGTCCAAGAGCTAGTTTGGTTGGAGGCGCAACATGTTGTGGTGAAGGGATACACCCGTCGATTCTTCCTCTTGGTGGGTGATGGATAGGAGTACCCGGTCAGGCAAGCCATCAAGCATTGGTTTCCCCGTATTCGCCATTTCGGGTATTGTTTGTGGGGACACTGCCTGCCACCCAAAACCAACCCCGTAGGAGGCACTTAGGCCCAAGGTTGTTCGAGCATGGGTGAAGGCGCATCCAAACGACATCTCTTCAGAAGCTTTGCAAACTGAGGACAACATGCGCCGATATTTGGCCCCCCTGGCCAACTTACATTCTGACGTGGGATTCCCCATAAACCCGGTTATGTTGTTTACTCGTAGCCGCTCCCCTAGCACGCTGGTAAAGGGAAAAGAGAAGAAGCTCCAGAGGATCTCACCTGCCAGGTCAGATTCTGACAATGTCCCCATCCCTCCAAAGGGCTCGTCTGTTTTGGTAGTTTTGATTCTGCTTGAGCCAAGGGCGCCTAAGAAGATGGCGATGATTGTGAATCCTCCTCGCGTCGTGTTGCCAATTCTAAACTTTGTTGTTGGAGCTGCTCCCGTGGTCAAGGCCATCTGACAATGTCGAAGTGGCGGGGACTACTGTTATGGCCGAGGAGGTGGCTGCGCCTGGAGTTCCCAAGAAGGGAAAAGGCGAGGAGGTCATCGAAGAAGTTTCAAAGGGCCTTCGGACAATCGCTTCGCCTAGCTAGTGATGCCGACCAAAAAATTTGGAGACTATTCGCAGGGGTAAAATTTTAACTTGCCAACTCCTCAGACTCTTGGTTTGTTTCTTTTCCTGGTCTTGACTCTGATTTCTGTGATAGAGGTTGGAGCGTCTGGTGGCCTTCATCGTGGACGGCCAAGAGGAGGTGAGGAATGAGAATCAGGCTCTTCGTTCACTTGCACAGCTGGGTTTGGACTGTGCAGCTAAGGAGCAGAAGTAGAAAGAAGAAGCCGATGAGGCCCTTGCCAACTCAACATGGTCCCAGGGTGAAGTTGGTGAGCTTCACATTGAGTCTTCACTTACTTCAAAGGCAAGGGAGACATTGTAGTGGTCCATTGACGAAAGATAGATGGAGCTTGAGAAACTACAAGCCGCCAACTGGGAGCTGCGCCAACAGGGGGATTCTTACGGTCGGTCAAACAAGTGGTTGACAAAGCGGGTCGACGATGTCAACTAGTCCCTGACGAAGAAAAGGAATGCCTTTGAAGAGGAAAGCAAACTGAAGAAAGAAGCTGAGGCTGCCCTGGACGAAGCCAGGCGGGTCCTAAAAGCTCGTGATGCCTCTATCTGAAGCTTGCGAGAGGAGTTGTCTTATGTCCGTGGTCTCTTGATGATGCATGGCGCTTCGGCTATAATGACGGCTTAGAGCGGATGAAGACTCACATTCTTCAGAACCCCTAGTGCAACCTCAGGGTCAAGGTGAGGAGTCTTTGAAGTGTCGTGCTCTCCTCGAGAAGGGTCTAGTTTCGAGTGGCCTTGGTGACGACCCTGCGGGGAACGATCCAGCCTGTTGAGGGTGGATTTTTCAGGCAAATCTTCTTGCTCTTCCATGTTGTTGTTGCCCCAAGTCTCCACAACCTTTTCCTGGCAGATCTCCTTGCCCTTTCTTTACTGTTGGGGCCTTAGCCTTTTTGCTTACGAGGCTCAACTTAGAAGCCATTCCCATTCGCTTTCTTTACTTCATCCAACAGTTTCTTCTCCCTCTCCACAGTTGGTGGATTGCCATTACCGTACGACTCAATTAGTTGCCTCATTACATATCCTTGTTGACTTTTAGAGGTAACTTCGGGCGATATCGGCATATTGTAGTGATGGAGATCTCGGTCTACTGATTGCATGGAATATGATTTGATCGAGCTCAGTTGCGATGGTCCTCAGCCTTCGTCCGATAAGCAGTTCTCAACATATAAATCAACTCTGAGATGTTCCGATTCTTGGCGGTATCTTCATCGATTTGTATTGTTTTCTGCATTCTCTATTACTACCATTGTTGGTGGTTTACCTTGTAAACATCATATATACATAAACTATGTTGTCTCTTATTTGTGATTCGAGAGATAGTGACTCGTTCGGAAATGAGCAGCACAAAGGCTATCCCAAGTATAGGAGCGTGTCGCGTAGTAATTAGGAACGAATTCCTAGATCGTCTCCACAGGGAAAGTGCTAAAAATAAACTCGTGAAAAATGGTGGAAATATTTACGATGGAAAAATAAAAATAAAAGGTGATGATATTTACAATGGATGGAAGAGTGCAGTGAAAAAAAAAGATTTACTGGTCGCAAACCAGATTCATTTTGTTTGATTTGGTTGTTTGGAGATTGCAGTGAAAATTAAAGAAATTAAAACGCAAGACTGTGAATTTAAATTGCTGAAAATTAAAAGACTGGAATTTAAATGAGCTGGAAAATTAAATTGCATCAAAATAAATTGCAGAAAATAAATAACAGAAAATTACATGACATTAAAATAAAGGTGCTGGAAATTAAAGTGCAGAAAAGTAAATTGCAGAAAATAAAGGACAGTAAAATAAAGGACTATGAAATAAAA
>QEOT01003500.1:66596-118340 GCA_003123785.1 Pterocarya stenoptera | reverse complement strand
TTTTTTTTTTTTTTTTTTTTTTTTTTTTTTTGTCTTTTCTTTCCAGCCGTGTGCTTTCGGCAGTGTCGTCCGCATCATGCATGCACCGATTTCTTTTTTTTCTTTCTTTTTTCGTTTCTTTTCTTTTGCAGTCGGCCACATTCTCTCTGCTTCTCCTTTCTCTTCGTGCCAGCATCTGCATTAGTTTCCCAGCGGCCAAACGCATCCATGAAGATGGATGCTCGTGAGTTGGCAGCTGAGTGCGTGGTTCCCGGCTCACATTCTCTCAGCATGCATGCGTCTGTTTCATTATTTTTTTTTCTTCCGTTTTTTTTTTCTGCTTCCAGCGTGCAGGTGCATGGAGCTTGGAGTGGATGTTGGGCACGGTGTTGACGAAGTCGAAGCGGCTGGGCACGGCGGAGTTTGCCTTGGCTGGTGGAGGTGCGCAGGAGCGTTGCTGCAGTGGCGTCGAACGAGTTGCAGTGGCTGGTGCTGGAGCTGCCGTGGTTCTGGGCTTCACTGGGCGGCGGAGAAGTGATCTCCGGCGTCCTCTGTGACTGCTGGCGGCCATCGGAGATGCATGGTGGCGCGGAGGAGCTGCGGAGAAGAGGTGCACTGTTCATCAAACACAGTGCAATCGGAGGTTGAAGATGAAGCCGACGACGTGTCGTTTGTGTCTGTAGACAAAACGGCGTTGTTTAGTTCAAACGGTAGGAATCCAAGTTAGTGTAAAACGACATGTCGTTTTGGTCTTAGACAAAACGGCACGTCGTTTAGCTCAGACGGCAGAAACGAACTCATGGGCAAAACGACATGTCGTTTTGGTCTGCTGACCAAACGACATGTCGTTTAGCCAGCGCAGAAAATAGAAAAAATAAAAGAAAAATAAAATAAAATAAAAATAAAATAAAATAAGATAAAATAAAATAAAATAAAATAAAATAAAATAAAAATTAGACAAGCAAAAATAAATAATAATAAAATTAGAACTAGACAAATAAAATAAAATAAGATAAGATAAAGAAACTAAAATAAATTAAATTAAACAAGAGATGAAAATAAAATATTAAAAGTGTGTTGTGCATGAGAAATTATTGTCCAAATAAATCACAAGTTATAAAATCAAGCATAAACTATACTTTTAATCAATTTAATTCACAACTTGGATTTATGCCTCTTAATCAATTTATCCATCTAAAACCAATGATAAAATAATAAAATAATTAAAAATTATTGGTTTTAAATAGATAAAATATGCAATTATGCAGCTCAATCACACCCCCAACTAACTTTTTGCTAGTCTCTGAGCAAAATAGTGAAAATTAATTGAGATGAATATTGCATAAAACTCGAAATCCAAACAAAAGCAATCAAACATAATAATGAATTCTCACACAGCGACACGTAAATATCAACTCCCAGGGGCTATATTCACCAAGACTGTCTCAACAATCTTCCATTAAGAATTTGGGAAAATGTCTCAAAACTCAGATGTGTGTGTGTAGCTAAACAACTGTGTGTTCTTCATTACTACTCGGGATTTATTTCAGGATTTTTCAACCTTAAGATTAATCATTTATGATTCTAACTACCTCAAAGCCCAAGGGTCTAGCAGTTTTCACGCCAACTCTGTTTAAAGGTTGATCACTCAACCCCCAAAGTTTGGGTAACTGTTTCTAGCCCTTTAATAAGGAAAGCGCACCGCTTAATCCTTTATTTATTTTTATTACTATTTTTTTTTCTAAAGTGGATTCGAACAGTGGGGAATCAAACCGAAGACCGTGCGCCTAATCCACACAATCCCAAGTTCGCCCTTACCACTGAGACAGATCCATTTTTTTTTTTTTTTTAAAGGCTCAGTAGTCCTGCAGTTTACTTCTCCTATGTAAAATCCATGAACAGTAATGAAGAACACTATGAGTGTAAGCGTGTGCAAAATATTGTTTGAGATTTTCCCTTCATTATATATAAATCATGCCAAGTCTATCTCAATAAATATAGCATCCCGGTGTTTCAAGTCATACATCAAGCAGAATATGATGCATCAGGAATTATGTTCTATGCTCAGGGTTGAAAATAAATCTTCATAAAATAATCCCGCTCAACTACACCACCAAGATGCTCAAATCGATAGAAATGGAGTGTGTGTTAATCAAGTTCATAACAGTGCATATCGCATTAAGGCAAAATATCGTTTAACCAGTGCACACACACTAATATAGAAAAGATGAGCAATAAAAGAAAAGCTACCACAGAAAATAAAGAAAGAAAAACAATCAACAAACAACAACATAAAAGAACAATCATGAAATCCATTATACACACGCAAAAAGTAAACAAATTATGATACAAAAAGTAAACAAAGAAAGGCAATAAAAGAAACAACACAAAATAAACAAAATAATTGCAATTGCAGAAACAGTGTTTAAGTAAGTATGCGAGAGTTAGAGAAAAACTTCCTGGCCCAGAGAGAAATGCTTAGGGTGAAAAATTTTCATGTGTCTCTTTCCAGCTAAGTGTTGAGTGTTCTCGACACTAAAACCCTCAAGCTGGATTAAATTTGAAGATGATCTGCCAGCTGAGCAAGAGTTAAGTATCCACTTGCCATAAATCCTGGGTGTCGTAAATCCTGAAATTCGACAATTGTCGTAAATCATGGAGTCCTGGGTTCGGATCATGCTGTAAATTGCAAATGGACAAATGCTTTATGGCCTCGATCTCTGCTTGGGTTCCGACTGGATTGATCATTGCTGAGCCTTTGAATGCTCCGGACCTCTATATAAGAGACCATTTCCACCCTCTCGTAACACAGAACAATCTCTGCATTTCTCATATTCGCTTTCTCTTTCACAATTCTCTCAACTTCTCTCAATCTCTCATCTTGTCAAATGGCCAGCCAGCATTCTGCTAGCAACATTCCTGATCTGAATCAGGAAATACCTACCCCTCAGCCAGTCTTTCTTTGTCCTGAGGCCGTTACTGCCATGGTTGGGGTAGAGTTATATTTCTCTACCCGATCCGATGCTGAGGTGGTCGCAGGCACAAGAATGTTGGGTTCACAATATGCTGCTGCTGTAAATACTATATCCAAGAGATTTCTTTCACGAGAGGGTGAGGTTGTCGAACTTAAACTTCAGGTTCTTGAATTGCAAGAAAAACTTGCAAGTAAACAACAAAAAATTGAAGATTTAAAAAAAGAAAATGAGGGGTTGTGGAGATGTGTGGAACAGTATGCTCGAAGACTTCAACCACACATAGACGAGATGGAACGAAAAATGGAACAATTACAAAAAGATCAGCAGCGTTTAATAGCAGAGTTTCAACGGTTACAAGAAATGGGGGGTCCATCTGCTGTTTAGTTTGCTGTTTTTATAATAAAGCTTGTTTGTTCATTTTCTTTCCAACTCAATAAAATTAGTCTTCGAGTATTACAGTTACACAAATCTCCTTTCCTTATTTAATTATTTATGTTTTTTTTTATATATATATTTCACACAGAACACCAAATAAACAAATGCAAAGAAAAAAATGATTTTTTTTTTTAAATATAACACGCAGAACATTAAATAAAAATATGCATAAAAAAAAATAAACACTCAAAGGCAAATAATAAAGAAAACACACAAAATAAACAATACGATGTAATAACAGAAACAATTTCAAATATGTACGAGAGATTTTAAAGAAGAACACCCTGGACAGGCGAGAAATGCTTGGGGATGAAGAAAATGTTTTATCCAGCGGTCGAAAATCAAGGAATCCGGGATCTGACAACTAGCATAAATCTGGGGTCTGGAGTCTGACAGAATCTTGGTTTCCAGATTCAAGCCGTAAGGCTAAACCGCTAGCGTTTCAGAGCCTCGAGCCGTAAGGCTAGACTGACATTGTTTCAGTCTAGATGGCATTGAGCTCCGAGTTAGTCTCCACAGAGCGTTGAGCGCTCGGGGTCTCTATAAAAGGGACTACCTTCATCATTTTGAAACGTAGAACCAGTCCTCTGCATTTCTCACATTTCTTCAATTTCTCTCAAATGGCCGAGCAACTTCTTTCATTCTCTCAATTGGCCGAGCAACTCTCTGTCAACAATGTTCCTGATTTGAATCAGGAACCGGTTACACCACAACCTTTTGTCTTCTGTCCTGATGCCTTCAATGCCATGAAGGGAACAGAGATACATTTTTCCACCCGGTCTGATGCTGAGGTGGTTGCAGGATCCAGAATGCTAGGCACATGACTTTTACTATCATTTTGCAAAGCATCCACTCTTCACTAGAAGTGTTACTTGCACTTGACCTCGCATGGATGGAGAGAGAAGGGTGGGGGCGCTTAACTTCGTGGGTGGGTGCCCTCGTCTGGATACTGGGGGGCCAGATTGGTGCCACCATCGTTAGACCACCCCATTCCAACACAACATTTTTTTACAAAAAAAAGTGCAATAAAAATACAAACAAAAACCAAGAAAACTTACGGATGAAAGCAAACAAACTTACAAATCAGAAAAATATCACAAATCCAATAAAAAACAAAAAGAAACTCACAAAATTATAGATAAAACGAAATAAATAAACAAAACTAAGTAATAATCGTGCACAAACCCACATGTCGTGGTCTTTGGTCATAGATCTTTATAGCCCATGGTCGTCATAGTGGATCGTAATAGTTATGAAGATGAGGATATGATGTAATGAAATGAATCGTTATGGTTATGAAGATGATGTAATGAGATCATTGAAGTATGAGTAAGAGTTGAAAGAGGAGGAGGAGGAGGCAGAAGCAATAGGAGAAGAAGTAGAGGAAGGACGAGAAGAAGATGAAAAGTAGAAGAAGGCGAATAAGAGGGAGAGGGAGTTAGAGTAGGTGTAGGAGTAAGATTAGGCATTGTTGTCGAATGAGGAGGAGAAGCTAAAGCTAAAGAAGTAGAGGAAGGAGGTGGAGAAGAAGAAGAAGATGATGACGACAGTGGAGAATGGGAGAAGATGAGAAAAATGTTGGAAAAAATAAAATTTTTAGATTAATAACATAAATTTAAATATTCCCTAGTAAATGAAAAATTATTGAAGCAGACTACGTTATATCTTAAAAAAGAACACAATTTCAAAAATAAACATTGATAAATAAATTATCCCTTATAGCCATCAGAATGTTAGATGCGACTACTCTAGCAAAATTCATGCACCTTCTTATATGATAGAACAATGGCCAAAAAATATATTTGTTGTCATTATTGTCTTTAATGGAGAAAAACAAAAAACAACAAGCAATTGCCTTGTAGAGTATTTCTTGTATTAAAAAAAAAAGCACATCTAAAGCCTGATTACAACTAATTGGAGTTTCTCCAAGATAAAGTTTCAACCGAATAAATAACACAAATAAAGATAAATATAGAGATAGAATATGAGAAAGCATTGCTAAAAAGTAAGACACAATACCGTTATATGCTTGTAGAACTTGTAGATATCCAAGCTGAGTTACATACAATTTCAATCGAATACCACACACAAGCACACAACCACGTGCACAGGTAAACAAGTACGCACACTCACGCACCCACCCACCCACACGCACATGAACACACATCCATGCACATGCACTCACACGCACGCACCCATAACCAAAGCAAAATGAAGAGGAGGAGAGGAGGTGGTGGAAGGATGAGAAGAAGATGAAGAGAATGTGTAGAAGAGTGAGATGGGAGTTGGAGTAGGCGTGGAAGTCGGGCTGGGAGTTAGAGTTGGAGTCGGAGTAGGAGGGAGAGGGAGGAGGAGGAAGGAGGAAGGAGGAGGAGGAGCATAAGCAGAAGCTGAAGGAGAAGAAGTAAAGGGAGTAGAAGAAGAAGAAGAAGAAGAAGGTGATGCAATGATAGCGGCAGAGAATGGGAGAAGATGAGAAAAATGAAGGAAAAAATTATAATTCTTAGGTTATTAATATAAATATAAATGTTCCCTGGTAAATGGAAAGTTATTGAAGCAAAGAGTACGTTATACTAAAAAGAAACATAATTTCAAAAGTAAATATTAAAAAACTAACAAAAAAGCAATTGTCTTGCAAAGTAGTGCATATATTAAAAAAACACCTATAAAGCCTAGTGACAACTAATTGGAGTTCTTCCAAGATACAGTTTTAAGCAAATAAATAATACTCATAAAGATAAATAGAGAGAAAATTAGAAAGCACTACTGAAATGTAAGACATACCTTTGCCTGCTTGTAGAACTTGTAGATATCTAAGTTGAGTTTCTCCTACATACATTTTCAATCAAATACTACAAACATGCACACAATTACGTGCACACACAAATAAATACGGACACTTACCCACCTATGAACATGAACACGCACTCCTACACTTGCATGCGCACCCATACCCATACACATGCACCCATACCCATACGCACACATGCACCACGACCAAACACACACACGCCTGCCCGTTTACATGCACGCTCGCCCTCATACGCACACAACTAGACACCCACCCTTACATACATAACCAAACGCACGCACACACAAACATAACCCCATGCACATGCACGCACACCCACACCTAGGTGCACCCACAACCAAATGCACACACGCCCCTCCCGCTCAGATGCACACAATCACACACCCAGCCACGCATGCACAACCTCACACACCCACGTTCTTTGAAATCATATACAACCCTAAATTTAGTTCAAGCAATTTGCTATGCAAACTAGCTTCATATGTTCTTTTACCCCTAGAAATGAATTGCAAAAGGTTCTCATGTGTTGTACTTCAAATTATAAATTTCTACCATCTTCAAGAAAGCAGAATCATTCCTGGGTTTAACACTTAAGAATGAAGTTCTTGTGAGCAAGATTATAAATAAGCTTACCTAATTCAAATCCTTTTCAATATCGACATTCATCATGTGGGTCCTAGTGATTTGCTCACCCTGATGATGCAACTTCTCAAGGGTCCTTCTAGCATCTTCCTTGTTGTCCTCCACAATCTTCAAGCAGTTGTTAATCGTCTCTGTGTTCTCCCCAACCTTGTACATAGCATAATTCTGTTCTTGACACTTTGTTTCTGCAATCCTCCCGAATCACGGAAATTATTTCTATATATCTCTTGCCACTGCAGAACTAGAATACGAGGATGACGATGAAGAAGGCCCTCATCTTCCATCATCATCGTCTTCCTCATCAAAAGGGTTGGTATTAGAATTTGGGTTTATCTCCACTTGTTCCGGAGCAATTTGTCTTGCAGGCTTAGCATCAAATTCATTATCTGAATCAAAGGGGTTAGTTATAACTAGAAGAAGATGGAAACCCAGAATCCGTCATTTTCTACTTAGAAACCATGATTTCAAAAATCCAACATTGTGACAACAAAATAAGATTCCTATACCAACATGAATATTGCTTCATTCAAGGTTTCTAAATCAAAAGAACCTGCCTTTCATTCAAGTGTTGTACAAAGAAACATGGAATTTTTCAATCAGTAAGAAAGGTGTGGATCTGTTTGATGGTTGAACTATGCTCTAATTTGAAAGAATGATATTATAGGATAGTTTTGTAAATGCCACAATTGACTCTTCATATAACATGTTCTTCACATGAAAATGCAAAAGACCCTTAATGGCGAGCAGCTTGGAGCGACACCCAGAATGCCATCACATATGTCTACTCAATCTTTTTTCCTTTGATAAGTACTTTGGACTTGTAATTATTATAAGAAAGAAAACCTGGATGTACCAGAAGTAAACATGGAATTTGACATATTTTTACTCAAATCATGCCAATACGAATAAGACATGGCATATATAGAATTTGACCTTTTCAGAGACGATGTCTAGCATACTTAGGATAGATGTATAGCACGAAGGACTCCAACCACACTAAGGGCGTTCATGGACCGGGCTGATGGATTCTTCAACACCGAGGACACCCTCGAATCCTTGACGGCTCCACGACGAATCGAGATGGAGCAAGCGGATCGGAAGGCAGCTGGGCAAAGGGGAAGCCACAACTGCAAAGGAGGGAATAAAGGAGTAGCACCGAGTTTAGCAGACACAAGAAGAAGGGAAGTCTTGACTCGACCACACGCTCACACTAGTTTAACGGTGGAAAGGGGTTAAGAGTGGAGCCTACAGAGAGAACCGCCCCAAGATAGAGAAAGCCACCACTACTGCAAGAATCATAACACTGACCGACACAGCACTAGGGACTACTATGCCCTGAAAAGGAGAAGGGAGGAAGATCAATAGGACCGGAGGCACCAGTTGGAAGACTGGGAAAACCATCGTAGGGGGGGCGCTAGGGCCCCTGGCAGGGTGTGAGCCCAGAACGACAAGGTATGAGGAACCGAAGCTCTGGGGAGTCACCAGGTGGAGGACGGGCCAATCGGTGAAATCCGCACAATCACCAAAAGATATGCAGGTGGGGGAGTCATGTCGTCGTCCCAGAGGGCTCGCTACAAAGAAGTGTTTTCAACAGCGATGGCAACCTTCAGGACACAACGGCATCCTGGGAATACCATGATAGTCTTTAACGAGAAAGATGAAGAAGGCATCCTTCACCCGCATGATGATGTCTTGGTGGTAACGATGCAAGTTACGAACTTTACAACCCGAAGGTCCTGATCGACAATGGTAGCTCAGCCGACATCCTTTTTTGGGAGGCCTTTGTCTGGATGGGAATCAGCCCGGATTGACTTCGCCCTACCGATGCCACTCAAAGGTTTAACAGGCAACATTGTCCAACCAATGGGGGCCATCACCCTATCCGTCCTAGCAGGTAAGGCTCCTAGGACCGCTGCGACCATGGCTGACTTCTTGGTCTTTAAAACCTCGACCGCGTACAACGTAATACTGGTATGTCCCACCCTGAACAATTTAAGGGCAGTGGGTGAAATTCAAGATGAAGTTCCCAACCAACTTGGGGGTGGGTGAAATTCGCGACGAGCAGGTGTTGGCCCGGGAGTGTTATGCACGAGAGCTCAAGCACGAAGTCAAAGCCATCACGACCGTCGAAAAAAGCTGGGGACACGACTGGGCCGGGCTCAGCACTAGCCTTGGCTGAATGGGATGAAGAAATTCATGACTAGCAAGCCCTTCGGTAGGCAAAGCCCAACAAACCCTTGGAACTAGTTTTGGTCAACCCACAAAGACCGGAGCTCACAATCTGTCTCGGAACTAAGCTGGGGCCGAAGTTGAGGGAGGCTTTGAAAAGGTTCCTCATCAAACACCAAGACGTCTTTGCCTGGAGTCACAAGAAGATGCCCGGGATTGATAACTCTGTCACTGAGCACAGGCTCAACATTGATCCAAGGGCTCGGAAAGTCAAACAGAAGCGACGAAGCTTCAGTGCCAAGAAGTATGCGGCGATAGCTGAAGAAATTGACCTTCTTTTAGTAGCGAGGTTCATCCGGGAAGTTCACTACCCAGAATTGCTCTTGGATATAGTCCTGGTGAAGAAGCCTAACAAAAAATGGCAGATGTGCATCGACTTCACCGACCTGAATAAGGCTTGCCAAAAGAACAGCTTTCCATTACCGCGCATCAACCTAATTGTGGACTCAACGGTGGGACATCCCCTGCTCAGCTTCATGGACTCTTATTCGGGATATAACCAGATTAGGATGAATCCCGATGATGAAGAGAAGACAGTGTTCGTCACAGATTGGGGGCTCTACTGGTACAAAGCGATGCCGATCGACCTCAAGAAAGTTGAGTCCCTAGACTCATTGTGAGGTCCAGGTCGGGCTCCGGATCCCGAGCCCTCGACAAGACCTGACTCGCGACCAACGAAGTCGGGCCTCTAGACTCGCTGCGAGGTAAGGTCAAGTCTCTTGACTTGCCAACCCCTCGTCCAACAAAGCTGAGTCTTTAGACTCGACACGAAGTTGGGTCCCTAGACTCGTCGCGGGGTAAGTAGGGCCAAGTCTCTTACTTTCCAACCCCCATCCAACAAAGCAGAGTCTCTAGACTCGCCGTGAGGTCCAGGTCAGGCTTCAAATCCCGAGCCCTAGACAAGACCTGACTCGAGACCAACTAAGTCGGGTTCCTAGACTCACTGCGGGGTAAGGCCAAGTCTTTTGACTTACCAACCCTCCGTCCAACAATGCTGAGCCTCTAGACTAGTAATGAAGTCGGGTCCCTAGACTCGTTGCGGGGTAAGGCCAAGTCTCTTAACTTGCTGACCCCCCTTCCAACAAAGCCGAGTCCCTAGACTCATCACGGGGTCCAGGTCGAGCTCCAGATCCCGAGCCCTCGAAAAAACTTGACTCGCTGCGGGGTAATGCCAAGTCCCTAGACTCGTCGAAACCCCGTCCAACAAAGCTGAGTCCCTACACTCGCAAGAAGTTTCTTGACTTACCGACCCCCTATCCAACAAAGCCTAGTCTGTAGACTCGCCACGGGGTCCAGGTCAGGTTCAGGATCCTGAGCCCTTGACTAGACTTGACTCGAGTTGGAGGGTTGAGATTCACCAAGAAGAGAGACAAAAAGTAAGACACAAGTGGTTGGGAGAAACATGTTTCTATTTCAGTTCATCAACAAAGCGTACAACTCTTACCGAAACCAAAACAGAAAGTGTTATACAAAGGCCTTACGAAGCAAGGAAGAAAAATATATATAGTCCAAGTCGGTCACTGTGGAGGAGGAGGCGGAGGAGCACCAGTGGGATACGGAGGATACCCTGGCTTCCCAAAATTCTTGACATAATCTTGGGCTTCGGCATTCGGGGCAAGGGAGGCCAAGTCTAGAGCATGCTCCAGCCAGGATGGCTTTGACCTTCGAGATCCAAGACCTGATCTTCCCAGAACGCTGCTCAACGTCGTCCAACTGGGACTTTAGGTCGGTAATCTCAATGTCGTGGGCCAGAAGGTCAATGTTCAGTCGAGTCCCCAAGCAAGAGAGTTCACCAACCCGACGCAATTGCTTCCTTAGAAGCTGGGTTGTCTGGATAATTTTGAAGTGCCCAGCCAATAGCTTTGAGCGCTATCCTGCGACCTAGGCCTGCCCCTGCTCAAACTCCTTCAACTTCTCTCGAGCAGACTCCAGCTTCGCTTCTCGGTGGACCAAGTTCCTCTCGGCCGCGGCACGGACCTCCTCGATGCCTTGTCGCTTAGACAACCACCAATCTATGTTCTCCTTGGCTTCTCGCTGAAGGAGCCTTAGAACCTTATTTTTTTGCTTCCGCCTCGCAGCGACCGCCTGCAAAAGTTGGTGCTGCTCTTCCACGAGCCGGTTTTACTCCTCCAACAGTTGGTTCTGATCCCTCAAGGACACCACATCCCGAATCAACTCTTTGTGCTCGGTCCTGAGCACCTTGATCTGTCGGGCTGCCTGCTTCATCTTGTAGTACCCAAAATGCCCCAGCATCTCGAGCTCCTGATTGGCCTCCTCCAGCTCCCCCAGCTCCTTCCCAATCATCGCCACTAATCTATCCGCAGCCTGCGAGGAAAGAAATACCTATAAGTGTCAAAACAAGAGGGCTTAGAAGGATCGACAAGGCAAGTGGAGGAAAGGCCTACCTGGGCAAAAAAGGGACACAACATTTGGGCCATCCGCTCAGTAACCTCAACTCGGGCTTTGTCCAGATCTGAGGCCGATACCTGATTCCCGACGGCCCCAGCAGAAGGGAAGGTTCGACGATTGCTAGTTGCCAAGAGAAGTTCGGGAGCGACACCCAAGTCTCACTGCACGACCGGGGTGCAACCAGGGATGGAGGTTCAGAATCGTCGTCATCACTTAACTCCACGACAATCGGGGGATCCAAGGAAGCCCCCTCATGCTCTCTTCCCTAGGCTCGAGGAAGGAAGGTAGAGGGGGTAACCTTGGTACGGGGACAGGCTAACCCAGCTACTGCCTCTGGGATCCCAGTTGCACGAGAGGGGACATCTCCTTGACCTGCCCCTACCTCACTTTCTCATTCTTCTTGTTCCTCTTCCAATTGGACGGAAAAGTTAGGATGCTCTCCTTGGTCGGAGGAACCCTGCTCCTTTTCCAGGCGCCCGGTTACCGGACTCTTCTCTTCCTCCCGAGAAGCTGCCTCTGGACTTAGCTCTTCCTTTCGGCTCCAGTTCTCCAAGGTCTGCTGAGGGACTTTGCAGGTCACCACCTCCCCCAAAATATCTTCGAAGGGCCCAAACGACTCAAACGTGCCAGGCCCATGAGGGGGGTGTGTAAAGGAATTAAAAAAGTGTGCCTGGAGGTTGCACACATCCTCTTCTTCCGTAGAAGGAAACAACGGGTGGGGTAGAGGCTTAACGAAAGCAGCTCAAGGGCCTGCCGAAGAAGAAGAAGGCCCAACGACGGAGCGCGAACCGCTCGGAAATGATGTAGTTCCCCATGTTGAAAGAACCAGGATCTCCAGGTGTGCAAACTGTTGTTGCCCCTGTTCGTAAATATCACGGTTTCGGGGGGTCTTGACACGACTCCTAGATTCCTCGGGATGACCACGAGAGGAGGAGGAACCCCTAACCTCACCATTTGGTTCCTTCTAAGGCAGATCGTGAAGTACCTTCCGTCATTTCGCCCAACCACCAGAGGAACTCGAGGCGCACTTTCGAACTTGGGGAGATGGGATATCACCTAAGAAATTTCTGCCGATAGCATACGAGTGATCAGGTGCGGATAAGAAGGTACGACTATTCTCGTCGGAAAGGGCTTGATCGGTCTGCGACTTATCAGGATGGACCCGTGCCCAAGCCTCCGATTGAGAGTAAGTTTCAGGCTCTTTGTGGAGGGGCAGTATCCCAGCACGCCTGAATGGGATACTACTTGTGTGCGGCCTCCCCCTCGCAGTACTCCCAGTCCGAGCCCGACACGAAGAAAAACTTCTAGGACCATTCCTTTATGCTCAGGTGATGCTACTCAAGTGAAGCGATTTTTCGGCCCTGAGACCGAGCTTGGAAACTGCAGATGCTTCCCTACTAGTTGTTAAGGTGGTACATGAGCAAGAACTCTCGAACAGTCAGATCGGGGTACTCTTCAGGGGTCTTGCTAAGTACCATCCGGAAGATGATACAGCTATGTATCAAGAGCCGCCACGCATTAGGATGGAGCTACGCCGATGCCAGCCCAAGATAGCTTAGAACCTCGCGAACCAGATGGCAGAACGGGAGGCAGAGACCATTGGCGAACATCAATTGGAAAAGAGCCACCCGCAAAGTCATACCGTCAGGATTCACCGCATGCTTGCCCACCCGAGGAATCTCCAAAATGACGGAAAGGGAAATTTTGTACTTGGAACAGAACTCCCTGAGGTCGTCGCTAGAGACGGAGGAAACCCAACCTTTCCCCCAGAAATACAGAGGAATAGAATCGGCCTTGGGTGCCATGATGGTGGTAAGGAGCGACAGGAAAGCGAGAAGGGGAAGAAGGTCGCAATGAGGAAAGAAGAAAGAGGGGTGGCAGACCAAGAACGAAAGGCTTGAGAAGGGGAGTAAAACGCGATAGCTGGAGAAGAAATAGAGTGGAATGACTGGGACACAAAGAACATTGGAAGGAAGAAATGGCGGAAGAAGAATGAGAGGAGCGCTTTATATAGGAGA
Source organism: Pterocarya stenoptera (assembly GCA_003123785.1). Lineage (NCBI taxonomy): Eukaryota > Viridiplantae > Streptophyta > Magnoliopsida > Fagales > Juglandaceae > Pterocarya > Pterocarya stenoptera. The sequence goes on along the minus strand of QEOT01003500.1, from coordinate 104,841 downwards.
GGAAGGCTTACACAAAGAACAACAATGACATCAACAAGCACCACACGGCACCTAGCGACCAAAGCGACGGTACGCATGGTAGCCATCGGGTCAGGAGAGTGGACGGCAGAGATGAATGAGGTCCCAGGACGTGAAGAAAGAAGCCGGTACATACAATCAATCGTCGGGAGATGGGACAACCGTAGCAAACGAGGAGAGCCATTCATTATTAAACGGACGGGTGGCCTCGGGAACCTAAATCGGCAGGAGCCAAACGGGTGACCTCGAGAGACCCAACCGGCAGGCAGCCCATTAAAGACAAAAGATGGAGCTCGAAGCAACAAACGCCAAACGGGCGGCACAATCTCCCTCGGCAGAAGAGTCCAAATCAGGTATAAATAGCAGCCATCTCTCCCATAGGAAGGCTCTCTAAGCTTTTTACCATTCACTCTAGTCCCTTAAGCTTCCCTTATCAAACTTGGATTCTTTGCTAACTTTGGCATCAGAGTGACCCCAGAAGTCGCTGAAGCCCATTCTCTCTTCTTGTTGCAGGTGGCATAGGATTGGAAATCATGGCACTATTCGAGCTGCGAAACACGATCTCAACATCACCCAGCCACAACTGCCAGCCCCCATCTCACAGAACCACCTCCCTGTGAACCAACATCAAGACCCAAGGTTGCTACACAGTGAGACCATCACAAACTCAACGTGAAACCATCTTTGCCCTCCCCCTCTTATGAATCGTTATAGCCTAGTAGAGGACCCAACCTTACCACTTGCCGACATCATTGAGGGTAGTACCAAAACCAATCGGAAGCCACCTAGTCCATCTTCCTCCCTTTGCTCAGACACCGAGCAACGCCAAAACTCCTCCACAACGCTACACCTGCACCAACAGCCCACGCTGCCCCATCGTGAGTCCCCGCCATTGCTCTGAACAGTTGCTTCATCACCTACCCAGACATTCGTGTGAGCCCCTCTGCTGTCCACCATGCAACGTCGTGGCCACACTCGGCACAGGTCCAGTGGCACGCTGCCTTCTTCCATCGTTCCCTTCGCCCATGGTACCGCACGGTGCCTTTTCTCTTACTCCACCACCTCGCACCACTCATTCACTGCTGTGCACCCTCACTACCATCCTTTGTAAACCACCACAACTGCCAGTCTATCCCCTGTTTTTGACCCCCAAAACAAAGCAATAAAACCACTTCCCCTGTCTCGGTTTTGCAGCCCATGACATGGCGGTGAAGCTTAGAGATGCTAACCAGCCACCATTCCGCCATCCACGTGCCACTCCATGATCTGTCGCCACCCCAGGCCACCACTCTCTCAATAACATCTCATTTCTCCCTCACGTCGTGCTCACTCACTCTCTCACTCTCTCTGGCTCATCACTCACTCTCTCTCTCTCTCTCTCTCTCTCTCTCTCTCCCAGTGCCATGCCGCTTTGTCAACCACCTTCGACCTTCGCCCACCTCACTGCCCGCCGCTTTGTCCCTCGGTGAGTAGAGACTCTCCTCTATAGTCTATCGCATGGTTTTAGTCTAGAAATTTTAAAATCTCAAATTTCTTTTTGTTTCCTTGTCCTGTTTATAAATTTTTCCCAAAACGCCCTTCTCAATTAGATGGTTTCATGATATTTATAAAGAAATTGTTTTAAGTATATTTATATTACTACATCTAGTTTATAAGTCAGTATGCTTTCTTGCCATTTAATGTTTATTTTGATATTGAGTTTGATTTATTTGAAATGTTTCATGTAAGTCATGTTTAGCGTGAAACTATAATTTTATGTAGATAGTATTTAAAGATCTAAAATTCTAGTTATATAGTAATAATTCTTATAACTATTTTCAGTAGCAAATTAATAATAGGATTTTATTTTCTTATAAATGCTTTAAAATCAATTTGAGTATATCTTACTAAATGAGTTGTCCACTTTTTACATTATTTGAATTTGACATAAATATTTTAATAAGTTGTAAATTGTAACTGCAGATTGGCTTTTATATTTTAGAAACTGTTGAAACATTTTTTTTAAATGAGCTGACTTCTAATGAGCTTGATGTTTAAAATAGATTTTTTGTATTTTACAAAAACTATGTTGACGATTTTTTATGAACTTTATTTTATTGTATTAAGGGACTAACGTATTATTTTAATCTGGATTGTGTTTAATATTGTTAAATTAGGCACGAGGTTATTCGGATCAAAATATTAGCCATAATCTTGATTTCACAGAAAATATTTAAAGACTTTAATAAAATGATCTAGTATATTAATTTTATAATTAGTTTGGTAGTATATAGTAAGTGTTCAATCTTTTATTTTAAAACACTTTAAGCCTATTATATAGAAATAAATCTTTGATGGTTTAATTTAGACATGATTAGCAGTTTTCATTATTTTTAATATAAGTATTATTAAGGATATTTTATGATTGGCCCAACTCTAATAGCCGAGTCTTAAACTCTGCATTTTGAGGAATGTACAACATCTGTTTGTACAGAAGTAGATTTGTCCTTATTGTGTACTATAGACCCAACTTGTTCTCTTTAAAAAGGGAAATTGAGGATTGTACCTTAGTTTCATCAGCATAGATAGCCTTAAGGTCGTCCAGCCAGTCCACAGTTGGGAATGAGATGAGCATCAAGGTCTCTTCCTCAATCTGGTCTTTTCAAGACAAGGCATTGACAGCTTCATTCTCGATCCCCCTTCTTGTATTTCACCATAAAGTCGTAACCCAGCAATTTAGAAACCCATTTTTGCTGCATCAAGGTTCCTATTGTTTGATCTAGTAGGTATATTAGGCTTTGCTGGTTGGTATTGTTCTTGAAAGTCCCTCCCAATAAATATGGCCTCCATCTCACTACTACAGTCATGAGGACAAAAATCTCCTTCTCATAGGTGGATAAATGCAGTGTCCTTCCTTTGAGTGCTTGGCTGAAATATGCAAGGGGTCTCTCATGTTGCCTTAAAATAGCCCTGATGGCGGTAGCCGAAGCATCACACTCAATGGTGAATGGTGATGCAAAATCTGGTAATGCTAGGACTTGAGAGGGGGGGGGGGAGAGGTAGCTTTCTTCAATCTGTGAAAAGCCACTTTTGCTTCCTCGCTCCATTGGAAGTAGTCATTCTCTGACATTTGGGTAAGCGGACCAGCGATACCACCATAGCCCTTGATAAACCTCCTATAGTAGCCGGTCAGTCCCAAAAATCCTCATAAGGCCTTAATAGACCTTGTAAGAGGCCAATTCTTCATGGCTTGTAAATTCTCTAGATTTGCCCAAACGTCTTGTGTAGAAATTAAGTGGCCCATATAGGATATCTCCTGGCAACCAAACCTGCATTTAGAAAATTTAGCAAATAACTTATGCTCCCGATCTCGAGAGCTACCTGCAAATGCCTTAAATGGTCAGTTTCAGATTTATTGTATATCAGTATATCATCGAAGGATACTAGTATAAACTTCCTCAAATGAGGTTTGAACACTTCGTTCATCAAGGTTTGAAAGGTGAAAGGGGCATTAGTTAAACCCAAAGGGCATAACTAAAAATCTGTAGTGACCCTCATGGGTCCTAAAGGCTGCTTTGTGTATGACTAATTCTTCTTGCAGTCCATAGATTTGGACTGCTTTGCAAGGCTTACATTACTTGCTTCAAAACCTTTTTTGTTTCCCCAGTTGCTAACGTAGTGTTTTCCAGTTTTCCTGCTTTCTGGCATTTCCAGTAGTTTTATGTCTAACTTTTCGTTTATAGACTCCTACATTTAATCGACATTGGGCATCCTCTTTGAATCTTTGTTGTCAAATTTGAGAATAATTTAGAAGGAAAGCCTTACGAAAATATATATATATTCTTAAAATTCTCTCTTAAATGGTAAGATATAATTTATAATAGATTACAGGAAATGCAGACTTGCTTTACTTGATTTACTGAACTTTCTTCTTCTCGTTTATGCAACTTCCAACACAATACTATATGGCAGTGGTAAGATGTCAATTGAAGCCTAGAGTGATCTAGAATCTGATTTGAATTTTTGTCTTAGTTTGCTTCCTTCAGCTTGAAAGTTTGAGTGAAGTTCTCCTTGTTATGTGATCTGCAATCATATGTAGTGACTTGCGGGATCCTTACTGCACAGGCCTTATACTACGGCCACATATATCATCAACAGAAATGCAATAAAAGACAACACATGTTATAAACCCACTAGGTAGAACTCACCCTTGAAAACTGACTTACAAGGGAAGGGTGTCTATGGGGGCTTATAAACCACCAACCAATACTATAGTTAGTCGATGTGGGATCGTAACAACCACCACGTTCCGCAGTCGACGTCCACGGCAGTCCCGGTGCTCACACGGGCTGGCTATAAGCTAGGTCTCTCTTAGCCCCGAACGAACACTGCCATGCTGGCATCACCCCCATGCTGCACAATTGCAACTACCTACTAGGTAGAACTTACCCTTGAAAATTGGCTTCCAAGGAAAGGGTGCCTAAGGGCTTATAAACCATTAATCAATCACATACTTAGTCGATATATGATCGTAACAGAAAAGGGTTGGAATTTTATTAACTTTTCTCTCACAATAGCTTGCACATTGATGAGTTTATGTTTGCTGATGAGTTGATAATAACCTGAAAGCTCCATGCTTTGGGAACTAGTGGAATTTTAATGAAAAATGAAATATAAAGGAATATTAGAATTAATATTTTCGTAAGTATGTTTCATTGGGAGATTAGATGAATAGCACTACGCATTGTTCACATACATGTAAATCAAAATCATTGGACTTTGAACAAAATACGTACGTCGTGTGTATATAGGATTTGGAAGATGCACCAGCAATTAATTTCGAAGCAAGAGTTTAGAAATAAGAATGGACTTGGAGGGCCTTGAAGAGGAGTCATCGATGGTGGAGGAGGTGAGGAGCAGATGCACAGCAGGGAGAGGGAGACTAATGTTATTTTTATATTTGAGCTACTTTTTTATTTAAAAATAAGGGTGTTTTGACAAGTCTATGATAAAGTTAGATATTTTGTCTATTCCTATATTTGGACTGCAAAGGAGTCCAAGAAATTGAATTGTACATAGCGTTGCCCTTTGTGTATATGTGAGGATTTCACTCAAATTTGATGGTAGCCAGATCGTAAGTCCAGCTTGGAAAAGATCTTAGCATGATGTAGCTCATCCATCAATTCTTCCACTACCAATATGGGAAACTTGTCCTTAATTGTGATTGCATTAAGGCCCCTTTCTACACATAACCTTCAAGATCCATCTCCCTTTCTAACCAACAACACTAGGGAAGAGTAAAGGCTTTGGTTGGGTCTTATCACTCTTGAAGCCAACAACTCCTGTACTATTTTTTTGATCTCATCTTTATGGAAATATGGGTAATGGTAAGGTCGCATGGATATGGGTTTGGTGAGAGGTTAATGGTATGGTTATGAGTACGGTTAGGGGGTAGGCCTTTTGGTTCCTCAAACACCTCGGGGTACTGTTTTAGTAGTGCTTGGACGGGTTGCTTGAATTTGGCAATTTTTGTCTTCAATCTGTGAAGTTTCACTTCTTCTCCAACTTATTGTACTTGTTTAAAGAGCCTTCCTCAATTAGCGTGGTGGTTGCCAAACCTTGCAACTGCACTGTTTTCCCTTTCACAAAAAAGTTCATTGTTAGTTTTTGGAAATCCCACAAAACAGCTCCCAATTCTTGTAGCCACTAAATCCCGAGCACCATATCATAGCCTGCTAACACAAGCCCATGTACCTCTACTGTAAAATTGGCCCCTTGAATTTTAACACACACTCCCTTATACTTTCCTTCACTTGGCATCACTTCCCCACTAGCTACCTTCACTTTGACCATGTTTGCCTGATTAATGGGTAGTTTAACTCGATCCAACACTGTTGGGTCTAGAAAGTTGTGAATGGACCCAGTATCTATTAAGATTGTTACCCATTACACGCATGAGTTCTGCTACATACAGTCACTTTTGTGTACTCCTTGTGTACTTCACAGATGTGATTAGTCAAAGCAGTTATTTTATATTAAAAAAAATAACGCAGCCAATCACATTAGTGGAGTGCGAAAGGAGTACACAAAATTGACTGCACATAGAATTTTTGTACAAGCATAGTCTTTGAATTTTGGAATCTCGTTAATGCATGGAGGGATATCTCGAGATTTATTGGGCTGTCTAGTTCCTTCCACCTTGGATGTCATTAGCTCATCAACCTCTCCAATTGGCTCCTCCCTAATCCCTTCACTATCTAGTTCAAACAAAACCTCCTCTAATAGGTAAAGCTTAGGGTTTTGAAATTTATGGCCTATGGTCCATTTCTAGTCACAGCAATAACATATCCCCTTATCCCTTACTTCTTTTATTTGGTTTTAGATTATTTTTGGATCTGTAAGTTTGGTTTAGGAAAGGTTTTGGTGGAATCACTAATGGGTAGGCAGGGTTTTTTTAGTCTACTTGGGTTAGGTGAGTACACCCGGCCAAATCTGTTATGGTTTTTGGAAAGGTTCAAATTTTTTTCTTGTATTTTAACTAGATTATAGGCAGTAGTCAAGCTTGGTGGGTTAAACATTCTAATAGGTAGTCTAATCTCATCCAGTAATCTGCTGAGAAAACAATTCAGTTTGTAATGGTTTGATAAACCTCTCAATCTATTGGATAAGTACTCAAACTTGTTCTTATAGTCCTCCACTGTCCCATTTGTCTTAATCGTGTAAGGGACTCCATAGGATCATCATAAGCACTCGGGCCAAACCTAACCAATAACGCCCTTGTAAACGAATCCCAATCCATCACTTGCCCAGACTCTTCCAAGTCTTGGAATCATATTAATGCCCTATCCTCCATATGAAACGATGCTAACTTATTTTGTATTGTGTCAGGGTATTGTAGAAAGTAAAAAACTGATGTACCTTGTAGAGCCACCATGTGGGGTCCTCACCATGAAAGGTTGGAAAATCAAGATGAATAGTCCCAGTCTGCACCTCACCGATAGGCCTCAGGTTGCCTTCTTCATCTGTGGAAGGAACACTAGATGATGTCCCTCCTAGACTTTGGTTCAGATTTCTTCCTTGTATTTCACCAGAAAGCACTGCCAACTGTTGTACTATAGTATCAGTTTGCCTTTTTAGGGCAAGCATTTCTATCTCTAAGGTTTTGTATTGGGAATCCGTTATTTTCTTTAGGGCATTAAGCCCATCTTGTAATTCCTTGAGTCTAGTGCCCTCTGCCATAGTATAAAAAAAGATTCTTAGGAAAACACAGGACATGCTTGCTGATACCACTTTTGTAACAGACCTATTGATCAATTAGTAGGCAAGAGTTTTGCTCTCTTTGAGGGGAGCTCCTCAGGAAGAAGAAAGAGTAGAGAGAGAGAAAGATGATTGGAAAAAAGACAAATTATATTAGCATTCAGAAAACCACTACCAAGGACATTGACCAGCATATATGCTGCCTGGCTACTAACAGAAATCATAACAAAACAAATAAAAATAGATAAAAGCCAAAAGCCAAAACAAGGCTGCAAGTAGGTCGAACACTTAAGTGTTAAGGAAAATGCTAGATCTCTCGCTGGGGGCTGCCGTTGGGATCTAACATGTGTTTTTATGTGTGTTTTTTTAAATTTTTTTATATAAATTTTTTTAATAATTTTAAATATTTTAAAAAATAAAAAAATTCAGAATATTGTTAAAAAACATTTTCTTAATCATGAAGTAAAATAAAAAATCATATTTATTTTTTATTTTACTTTGTGATCAAGGAATTGTTTTTTTAATGATTTTATTTTTACTTTCTAATTAAAAAATTATTTTTTAATGATGTTCTAAATTTATTTTATTTTTAAAAAATATTCAAAAATATTAAAATATATATATATATATATAAAAATTAAAATTAAAAAAAAACACATAAAAAAACAATATTAGCCCCCAACGGGAGCCCACGGGGGGAGGGCCTGTAGCATTGTCTTAAGTGCTAAATACATAACTGGCCCAAAGGAACATCTCCCGGCCCACACTTAAACAAAGAAATAAACTGCATGGAGAAAGCCCACGTGAGAAGGTCATGAGCCCGTAAAGCTTGACCCGGCCTACGACACTTCACTTCGGTTAAACCAAACACCACCAAGTACACGGACAGAACCCCCATCTCTTCGATACTTCACCCCTTCCATCTCAGACTAAATTGGTGAACCCTAGATCTTGAAGGTCTCGTCACACTCCACCATCGTTCCGTCACAGAGATCGCCATCGCAGCTTTCGATCATCGCCTTGTTCTCTCTCGTCCGGCCTTTTGTATGGATTTAGATTTTTAGGTTTTCTGATCGTGGATTTTTTATTGCTTGGACTAAGAGTGGCCGAGATGTACAACGGAATAGGGTTACAAACCCCAAGAGGTTCCGGAACTAATGGTTACATACAGAGCAACAGGTTCTTAATCAAGTCAAAGACTGGGAGGGTCTCCGAAACCACCAAGGGATTTGAAGCAAACCAGGGTACGGCTGGTATCACCAGGAAGCCGAACAAGGACATTCTTGAGCATGATTGCAAACGTCAGATCGAGCTCAAGCTTGTCGTACTCCAGGATACACTTATAGATCAAGGTTACACTGACGCTGAGATTGCAGAGAAGCTTGAGGATGCCCGGAGGACTCTGGAAGCCGCCGCAGCCACCTCCCAGGATGGGCCCACGGCCATTGCTGGGGCTAACAATAAGTAATTTCACTCTTTTCCCTTTTTTCAAGTTCAGATAGTTGAAGCGTTTTGTTTTTTTACCTTCTTCCCGCAGTTGCTTGTGTATTAATAGCTTGTCTTAATTTTTTTTTTTTTAAATGCTGGTTTGTGGTTGATACTGGTATGCGTTTTCATGATATATGTGTGTATATACATATATATATTTTTTATAAGTAACGTTGTCGTGATATATTAACAGTAATAATAGACTGATAAGATTAGTGTGGCACGATGTAACACTCACCAAATTGTTAGTATACCAGTGCTATTGCAATAAGCTGTTTCGCCCTCTTGGCTGCAAGGTGTAATGAATGAAGACTTATTTTTTATCCAGCGCTGGGTTTCAGTTGGGAATTTATGTTTCTGACTTCTAATTACTTGGTTCTCTTTCGAATAACTTTCATTTACTTATCTCATTGTTATGTTTTTACTTCTGTATATCTGTAATTATTTCCTTAATGGATTTTCAAATGGAGCAGACTTGAGAGCTTGTTATATTAAGCACAGGTATATTGCAATAGGCCCTTTTTCTTTTGTGCTTGCTATTCATCTCTTTAGATATGAAATGCAGGTGTGTGTGCCAGGAGACAAGTTTTGGCGTATGAGGCTACATGTAACTTTGTGTATAAATTAAAAAAACTCCAATAGATTTTTTTCTTTGAGGAAGAACATATGGTAAGCTTCAAGGAAGAATTATTCTGTCCCGTAAGTAACATCCCTCAACATAAAAGAAGAATGCCTTAAAAAGTAGTTCTATCTATACTTACCACCATGACTTTTAATAGGTTTATTTTTCTAGCTTTCAATGATGGACATTCTCTGAGAGTTTGTGTTTTCATTTTTACCAGGCTTTCAGAGACACAGACCCACCAAATTGCTGCTAGAAAAGAGAAGCAGCTGGAAACATTAAGAGCTGCTTTTGGGATTTCTGCATCGGAACATGAGGAACACAGTATTGAAGGGAATGATGATGCAAGAGATGGCCGGAAAAATGTTCCTAGTGACAATATCAAGCGTGAACATAGTTTTCTAGATAGAGAGTTCAGGTCAAAGAAAAATATGGAGGAAGATCAGAAAGTTGAAAATGATGATAAGAAAAAGGGTGTTAAAGAGTCTGGGCACCACAAGAAGAAAGAAAGTAAAAAGAGAAGGCATGAGTCTGATTCTTCTGATACAGATAGCAGTGGGAAACATGCAAAAGGCCTTCAAGCAAAGCACCACAGAAGTAATAAGCGGAGTGATCATGACATTCCTGTTGATAAGAAACACAGGCCTTTAAAGAAGCACAAGAAAAGCAGGGTGCATGACAGTGATGATTCGGATTCTGGCACAGATTCTGGTGAGAATGTCGATGTGCGCAAGAATTCAAAGAATCACAATAAAAGCACGGTGCACGACAGTGATGATTCTAATTCTGCTAGTGATTCTGATAGGGATGTTGGCAAGAAGCGCAATACCTCAAAGAAGCAGAAGAACAGAAAGCACGATAGTGATGATTCTGATTCTGCTACTGATGAGGATGGCATTGGCCATGAGAGTTCCAAAAAACAGGCCAAGTACAAGAAGTCAAGTAGGAGGCATGGTTCTGATGATGATTCTGATTTTGATGAAGGCTCGTCCAAGCGGCAAAGTCAGAAGGGGAATCAGCAAACACGAACTAGGGGAAGACATGGCTCAGAGGATGAAACTGATGATACCAATAGTGAAGTAGAAGAGAGAAGAATTCAACTGGAGAAAGAGAATGATCTGCATAGTAGGGGCCGATGGAAAGAGGGGGGTGACTCTGATGTGGAAGACATAAAAAAAAGCAGCAATGGTAGGCATGGGAAAAGAAGCAGAATGAATGATGTGGTTAATGAACATGATTCTGAAAGAGCAAGAAAACATAACAGGGAAATAACAGATAAAACTCTGAGAAGTCGGAGGCATGACTCTGATGATGATGATTTTGGTACTGGTACAGATGAACAAATAAAGAAGGGTGGAATTAGGAGGCAAAATACCGATGAGGACTATGGTGTCAGTTATGATCGGAGAAATGCTAATACGACTGCAGGGAAACATAAAACAGTTGAAGAGGCAGCAGTTTCTCCACTCAATGACATTGATAATGATCTGTACAGGTCAGGGAGAGATACTATGGATAGATCCAGGTACAGGAGTCAAGAAGTAATGAAGGGGAAGAGGAATCCTGATGATGGAAAAGAAGATCCTGAGTCAAAGTTATCAAGTCGCAATTATGTGAAAGAGGCAGAGCACATTGGGGAGAAATTGAAGGACTCTAAAATCAGGCATGAATTGAATAACAAAGCACACTTGAGCAAGGATGATCATAAGAGGGACACAAGGCTTAGATCTGTGGGACAGCAGGATAGCAAAACTGTTGAACAGGGTGGCAGAAGTTATAGCAAGGATGATGAACCACAACACATCAGTCGAAAGGATGACCGGGAGCATGAGGAGCTTGGGGGAAGGGGAAGACAAAGCAGATATGAAGAGGAGCAGAGAGTGAGAAAGCACAGAAGAGATGAAGATTATGAATATATAAGGCATGAGAGGGCTAATGCAGAGCAGCGAGGCGGAAGTAGAAGGCAGGCAAGAGGAGAGGAAGTAGAGCGTGAAAATAGAAGTCATGAGATGGACAGACGTATGGATTACTCCAAGAGAGCAAGATATGATGATTTTCGATCAAGCGAGAGAAAAAGGTATGATGACAGAGCCAGGCGCTGAGAATAATACTGCCGATTATCTTGAAGTTGCATGTGGATGGTGAGTTGGTATCCTCCCTTGAAATCTATATACATGCATTGCTTGTTATCTAAAAAGATCGAAGTTGGGCTGGGGGGTTTCTTCTCCAACCGAATTTTGCGGTTTCCTTTGGTGGTTTTCTGATTTTCAATGTGTTGTTACTGTCCTTGTCACATAGAAGGTGCCTAAATAAGCTGTCGCCGGAGAGAGAGATGAATCCTGCGTGCAGAGAGAGGGTTTACGGTGGAAGATTCTCTACTCCAATGTACCAGACGGATGGCTATGCAGAAGTTTGTAACTTGGTAATATTGATCGGAGTGTTCTTTTCATCGAAACTTGGTACTCGGTCATTTCTTACTTTGAACAAGTTTGTAAGGGTGTGTTGTTTTCATTGTAATGATGTGAAATGTGATTTTACCTCAGTTTATAAACCTTGCTATATCTGATTGTTTACAAGGATGGTGAGAGGATGTTATTACATGTTCCTTTTTTTTGTTTGGTTTTATGATTAGAATATGGTGCTTGATCCTGTTATGACGTTACAATCTTTTTATCTCATCGGAAGGGATATTCTCAATTTTAAAACAAACTAGGACTTACTCAAAAATCTCGTTTCGATCTAATTATCCCAACAGTTGTCTTTATAATAGATTGATATAATATTCTTTATACATTTTCAAACAATCGTCATTTTTATGTGCTGGTCTTTAATTTCTTTTTCTTTTATTTTTTTATATATAAGAAAGAAATTTATTAAAAACTACGTAATTAGACAAAAAGTACACGAGAAAATACCTAAATACAAATTAAAGCTGAAAAACAAATTGAAAGTCATTGGAACTAAGTCCATCCATTACAATAACCGAAGCCCAAAGTATGAAAAAAATAATTCCTAATACCATACATCGAGCGTTTTCTATTATCAAAGCAACGTTCATTCATCTCATTCTAAATACACCACATAAGATAGAGAAATTGAATTATCTTCCAAATAGACGCTATTTGATGATTTCCTTGAATCTCTCCAACAAGCCAAAAGGTTCCCTACACTCTTTAGGCGTCACACAAGAAATGTCGACTTGACAAAAACCTCCTCCCACAAAGCCCTTGACACATGGCAATAAAGAAGAAGGTGATCCACCGATTCTCCACACCTTTTGCACATAAAGCATCAATCCATTACATAATTTCACGTTTTCTCAGCTTATCAATAACAATAGCCCCCACCTCCCAATTTTGAGCATCTCTAATAAAACTTACAGACCAGTGATTAAGAGCAATAGTGTTGCTCATGCAATAAGCTACAGAAGCGCCTTTATCTGAAGCAATTCTAAATCGGGAAGGAAAAGCAATCTTGAAGGCCACATCTCCACACCATACTGATTGCCAAAAATTGATTCGATTACCCCTACCCACTTCAAATCTGAAATTTCTGAAGAACTTCCCCCATTCATTGTGAATAAATTTCCACACTCCCATTCCATATGCCCCTCTAACCTCATTTGAGTACCAACTTCCCCAAATCCTCTCATATTTGGCATTAATAATGATACTCCAGAAAGCATCCCCTTCTTGATGATACCGCCATAACCATTTCTCTAAAAGTGCCATATTGAAAGTTTTCAACTTTCTAATCCCCAAACCTCTCAAAAATAAAGGAGAGCAAATCTTATCCCATTTGAGCAAATGAAATTTCTTCTCATCCTCCCATCCACCCCACAAGAAGTCACGGAAAATCCTTTCAATTCTATTAGCCATTCCTGCCAACAAAGGAATAAAGATAGGAAATAGGTTGGGATATTTGATAAAGTACTCTTGATTAAGGTGATTCTACTACCTTTTGACAAGTAGATCATTTTCCAACCAACCAACCTACTTTCAATTTTCTCTAAAACCCCATCCCAAATTGCCCTAGATTTAAAAGGTGCCTTCAATGGAAGACCAAAATATTTCAGAGGCAAAAAAGATACGTTACATCCCAATATATTAGCCAAATCTCCTAAATTATTGACCAAACCTACAAGGACCAATTCAGATTTGAACAAATTGACTTTTAAACCATATACAGCTTCAAAACATAACAAAAGAGCCTTCAAGAACGGATTTGATTAGAATTTGACTCACATAGGATCAAGGTATCATCTGCAAAGAGTAAGTGAGAGACCTTAATATTACCATGGACTGAACTGCCCACCTAGAAGCGGAAGATAAAACCCCTATCCATCGTAGCCGTCAATACTCTACTTAACACATTCATAACTTAAACAAAGAGAAAATGGGACAAAGGATCCCCTTATCTTAATCCCTGTGAGCTATTAAAAAAACCAGCTAGAGTGCCGTTAACCAAAATTGAGAATCTAGCTGTAGAGATGCAAAATTTCATCCAGTTACACCATTTTTTCTCCAAAACCATGCCTACCAAGGATATATATATATATATAATCCCAATTGGCATGGTCAAATCCTTCTCCATATCCAATTTGCAAAGGATGCTTGGAACTCTGTCTCTGATTTTACTCTCCAAACATTCATTAGCAATAAAAACGAATTCAAGGATTTGTCTACCCCTAACAAAAGCATTTTGAGATTCTGTGATGATCTTCTCCATAACCAAACTCAAACGGTTAGCACGCACCTTCGAGATAATCTTGTGCCCATCACTAACAAGACTGATGGGTCGAAAGTCCTTCATCTCTACGGACCCAACTTTTTTAGGGATTAGCGCAATGAACGTAGCATTACGGCTTTTCTCAAATTTCATAAAAGAGTGAAATTCAAGAGAAACTTTCATGATATCCTCCTTGAAGATGTCCCAACATGCCTGAAACATGCCATGGAAAAGACGTCAGGTCCCGATGCTTTATCTTTTTTCATAGCTCTTATTACATTACACACCTCCTCTCTCTTCAAACATTCTCTCCAACCAAACTGCACTAGGCTGGTCAATCGAATCAAACACAAGCCCACCAACCTTGGGTCTCCAAGAAAACTGCTATATAAGAAGCTTTCCATTAAAAAAGACAATGTGACCCTTAATAGTTGAATGATCCGTAAGAACACAACCATTTAAGTGGAGCACCTCAATTGCATTATTTCTTCTATAAGAGTTTGCAACTCTATGAAATAATTTTGTGCACTTGTCTCCATCCTTCAACGAAAGAGCTCTAGACTTTTGTCACCATGAAATCTCCTCCATAAAAGTAATTTTTTTGAGATCAATAGCTACACTTAGTTTCCTTTCCTTCTCTTCAATCGAGAGAACCCCTATAACCTTGTTTTCATCAAATCTATGCAACTCCTCAAAAAGAGACTTTCTTTGATCCCCAATGTTTCCAAGCACCTCATTATTCCATTTCTTCAAGTCATTCTTCAAATCCTTGAGTTTGCTAGCTAAGTTAAAGTTGGGTGTACCTAAAACTGATAAGAAAACCACCATGCTCTCACCTTATCTACAAAGCCATCAACTGTGAGCCACATGTTCCTGAATTGAAAATATCTCCGCCCTTCATGAATACCCCCACAATCAAGAATGATAGGAAAATGATCAGAGCATAATCTAGGTAGACGTTTTTTTCTATAAATCAAGAAAATGCGCCTTCCAAAAGGGAGAAACAAGAAATCTGTCCAGCCTAGACCATGCCCTCCCATTCGACTAAGTGATATCACCCAAATCGTAAATCAACTAAGCCCAAATCAAAGATTAAATAAGAAAAATCAACCATGGTCGAACCAACTGCAAATCATGTTCATCATCAAGCTCAACATCCGAAATCACCAAGTCAGCATCCTTATTTGTACACAAAACCCTAGAAAAAGCCTCCTTATCAAAAATTTTAAGGAGACACCCTCTCAGATTCGTCATCCATGACTACACCAAAAGTAGAGGAGTGCAGTTGGTAACAATTGAGGTGAGAAGGGAGGCCAAGTGAAAGCTTTTTCAAAGGAACTAGGTGGTCGTTGGTGACTTGTTCTATGACGATGTAGAGATTCCCTAAGCAACCATTGGTGAGGGTTGGGAGTTATTCGCATTTGAGCCCAAGGAAGAGGCACCAGGATGAACTTTAACTTTTGGCAGTGGCATAGGGAAAGAGTCATCGGCTGTCTGGGACAAGCTCTATGATGGCGGAATGGTCTCTTGAGCAATCGCTGACAATGTCCAAGTCAAATACATGTTCATGCCCAAGGAAGAGGCACCGGGCTGAGCATTGACCATTGGCACTGGCATAGGAAGAAGTTTGCCAGTTGCAAGCGAAAGTTATGCAAAGACGAAGGGGTCCCCTGAGCAACTGCCGGCAAATTCTGAGACATATTCACTATTGAGTCCGAGGGAGAGGACACGGAATAGGCTTTAACCTGACACGAAAGAGAAATAGGCTTCAGGCCTAGCCCATTGCCTCTAATATTATCTTTCAAGCCCGACCCATTTCCCTTACCATCTGCAGTCTTAGGCCCATAAGTTTTGATAGAAAAGGAATTTAAGTGACTAGAGCCCTTCAAAACACTACTTAAGCCCATAACCAAGCACAAGTCCGAATGAATTTTATTCATCAAGACATTGACCTTTTCCATAACACGCGACAACTCAGCTTTTATTGTCCACAACATCCCTTCGACTTCCCCCACTAACGGGATACACACTGAATGCGAACCGCCAACCCCACGAGCCTCCTTATGATGCCATTTATCAACATGTGAAAAGAATTGTCGTTCATTTTGAACTTCACCACCAATTACCTTCCCCTTCATTCGATCATCGCCCTTCGTACCACTAAAGCTATTACCTGCCGGTTTCTTCAAGACTGAAGCAAAAGATGCATCGTTTGGGAGGAAGACCCTATCCACTAACGACATGTTGCTTGGCCCTTCCCATGCTGTTCCTGAACATTAATAGCCTGAGCATATTGGTCTCTGTTTTCCTCTTCTAAAATAGGGACTTCAGAACCAACCATCAAACGCATGAAAAGCACGAATTCTTCTAAACCTCTCCCATGTAATTTTTCGGGAGTAATCAAAGAGCCCCTTTTGCTCCCATTCCCATACTCATCCAATGCCAAAATGTAACCTTGAATTAGCATGACGCTGAATAATGTTATGTGCGGCAGTTTGGACATTAACATTAGGCTTCCATTTTTCTGTACTAGTGTCTAGAATTGGGTATGTGATGTCTTTTTGTTTTCTTAAAGGGTTAATTATTTATTTTTATATTTTAAATGGGTATTGATTAAGTCACACGTAGTGGGCCAGTTATTTTGTACGTTGGTTAGTTATTTAGTAAGTGGGTTAGTTGTTGGTAATGTCTAGATCAGGCCTCAGGCCGTGTCCAATGTGTTGGTCATGGGTTAGTCCATATTTATCTTTTTGTATCGTGTAAGCATCTAAAAGGAAGGCATTGAATTACATCCCAGAGATGTCTAAGTGTGGAGGCCTTGGCACCTCGAATAGCCAATATCTTTTATAATTTTAACTTTCAATTCCTGAGCGCATAGCAAGTGGTATCAGAGCCAGGTTTTTGCACCATGGCTGAAGGCACCATCCATGGTCAGTTAGCTAAGGCAGTTGCTGCATTGAAAGGTGAATCGGTTCATTTGCAAGAGGAGCAATAAAGGTATAAGCAACTGTTGGAGGCCCTCCTTTAGGAGCTCAATAATCTGGCGGCCAATTATGATCACTTGGTGGTTACTGCTGCATGTTAAAACACAGGAGAGAGTTCATCAAGTAATAATCTTAAATTAAATGGAAATCCCTTATTTGAGGGCAATGTGGGAATCCAAGTGAAGGCTCTTCAATTAGAATTCCCTAGATTTGATGGATCTGAGCCTGTAGAGTAGATCCTGAAAGCCAAACAGTTCTTTTCATATTGTAACACTCCAGATGATCAAAAGCTTCAAATTGATTTTTTTCATATAGAGGGGAAGGCTCTATCATGGTACTGTTGACTTATGGAGTCTAGTCCAGTTACCACCTGGGAAGAGTTTGTAGTACCCCTTCAAACCCATTTTGGGCTTTCGACTTATAAGGATCCAGTTGGGGCTTTCACAAAGCTCCACTAGACAGACTCAATGGAGGAATACCAAATCCAGTTTGAGATACTATCCAATAGGATCAATGGACTTATTGAGGAGTTTCGTATCAGTACTTTTTTAGGTGGGTTACGAGATGACTTGTGGATTGTGGTGACCATGTTTAAGCCTACAATGCTGTCGGGTGCTTTTGAGCTTGCAAGGTTACCAGAAGAAGAGGTGTGGCATACGATCAAACACCAAAAACCATGCGACCTACCCTAACCTAATACTCCAAAACTACCTGCACCTTCACCCATACTAACGCTACCCCCACCTCTGCCACATCTTGAAGCAAGAAATACCCATCACCTCTTCCCAAAATGTGGTCCACCATACGTACTAAGAGAATCTCCCCAACCCAAATGTAAGAAAAGTAAGAAAAATGAATATGTTATTATTGTGATGAAAAATACCATATGGAGCATAGGTGTCGAGCACCTAAATTATTTTTGTTGGAGGGACTAGAACCAGAGGGAGAAGAGAAAGTATTTAAGGGTATTCCCAATAAATAGGTGATAGGAATCATCGAAGAGCCCACTTGAAAATGAGAGTTGCTAGGAATTTCCCTTCATGCTATTTTGGGCACATCTCTTCCGCAAACTGCGATTATGGGGTGTAGTAGGATACCAATCATTGATTGTTCTAATTGATACAGTAAGCACATACAACTTCAATGTAAATATTTTTCCTAATTATGGGCAAATCTTTCCATTGACGAGAGTCGCAACCTAACAGTAGTGGTGGCAAATGGAGAGCAAGTTCCAAGTATGGAATGTTGTGAGATAGTCCCTTTCACCTACAAGGTCAATCCCTTTTTGCACATTTATACTCACTACCTTTAGCAGAATTTGAGCTTATTTTAGGTGTGAATTGGCTCGATCAATTTGGACTAATTATTTGGGATTTTACAAAACTTACTACGAGATTTATGTGGTACGAAAAATATGTTCAGTTACAAGGACTTAGTCCATTGGATTTCAAAAGGGAAGATTCTATTTGGGAAGAAATGCATGAACATCAAAGGAAGTTCCCATACCTTGCGGGGAAGGTCCTCTAAGGGGGAAGGTGTTGTTATGTTCGGCGGTTTGGACATTAACATTAGGCTTCCATTTTTCTGTATAAGTGTCTAGGGTTGGGTATGTAATGTCTTTTTCTTTTCTTAAAGGGTCAGTTATGTATTTTTATATTTTAAATGGGTATTGACTGAGTCACACGTAGTGGGCCAATTATTTTGTACGTGGGTCAATTATTTTGTAAGTGGGTTAGTTGTTGGTAATGTCTAGATCAGGCCTCAGGTCGTGTCCAACGTATTGATCGTGGGTCAGTCCATATTTTTCTATTTATATCACGTAAGGCATCGAATTACATCCAAAAAGTGTGGAGGCCTTGTCACCTCAAATAAGCAATATCTTTTACAATACTCTTGACCGCGTAGCAAATAATTATAACGCCATTACCCTCCCTCAACTTTCTGAAAAACCCACCACTTCAAGGGTGTGCCAAACATTCCTCCAACAGCTTTGCCAGCCATGACAACACCGGCACTCTTAAGAGAAACAAACTTAACCACCCTTTGCTCCACTCGTAAATGCGAATATAATTACCTCCCTCCTCCCAAAAAATGAAGGTCTTAGATTCCACCTTCAAACGCCTGGCAATCAACATCAAACCCCCCTCTCACAAGATATAAGAAAAAAGAAATTAATCGAGAAACATACCAAACATCTAAGATGATCCAAACACCATGCCCCATTTCAGAACTTTTTCCACTTGCATAGGTCTTCACAATTAAGAGGCTTCGCAAGCTTAGAGATACCTAGTGAAGTGATACTGGATCTGCCAATGATGGCCCTTCTTAGATGTTGTTAGAGCTACTTGGAGAGCTGTTGATTGTGGATTTTCAGCAGTTGACGCTGTTGTGGAGGGTTGCTCCGCCTGCGAGGAACTGCTGGAACAGGTGGGAACTTGAATCTTGATTTTATATTAATAACAGACAGTATCGTTATAAATTGATATTTTCTTTAGTCTAAATTTTCATGCTACAGAAGAACACCATAAAAGAAATTCATTAATATTTTCTCGGCTGAGTGTATGATTTATTATCTTTTTATCTAGTCTCCAAGAACTTCCAATGCACAGCTCCTATTCTAACAAATGGAGTATTACCTCTGGCATTTAGTTATCACTGTTGAGCACAGAATGGTTAATAAGCTTAACTATCCTTTAGACTTTTATGATTTTACTCCGAACAGTTGGGCCTGGTGGAAGTCCAAATGAGAATGGAGAAACTACGATTGATCCTCTGGTCATGGATGGGGTAACCACCATTTTCACGTTTGATGTTTTTGCCATCCATTATTGTTCTCTCTATTGTAGCATGTTTCTCGGTGCACAATAGAAATGACCATCTATCATGTGTCTGCTAAGGACACACATAGGTGACAATGGAGGTTGGAGCTGTCGCTGCCATGAGGTACGTGAAGGACGCCATCAGAGCTGCTAGATTAGTAATGCAGCATACTAAGCACACTTTGCTTGTTGGAGAGCAAGCCTCTGCATTTGCTTTATCAATGGGTCTCCTGGGACCCACAAACCTTAGTTCATCCAAGTCTTTGGGTAAGTGGAGTAAATGGAAGGAAAATCGCTGCCAACCTAATTTTAGGCAAAATGTTGTACCTATCAATAGTTGTGGCCCATATCATCCAAGGGATTCCCTTGACCTAACTAAAGGGGCATGTTCCAAAGCCAAGCTTATGGAAACTATTGAGTTTAGATCATCCCTCGTTGGTCTTCACAACCATGACACTATAGCAATGGCTGTCATTGATAAAGTAAGTTGATGAAAGCATTGTTCCTTCGATTATATTCATTAAATTTAAATGAAATTCTTGTTTCTTGCATGGATTTGGCACCTTGCCATTGGTACATCAACTAATGGAGCAACATATAAGATCCCTGGCAGGTAAGTTTGACATGAGGCCTTACAACCATTGGAGTTGATCTGATTATACAATGGAACCATATTAAACCAGTGATCTTGTTGATGTTGTTGTGATTTAATTGGTAAAACACAATTCTAAACATTAATATGTCGAGGAGTTGTAAAGGCCCTCGGCAAGAAGTTTTCTGCAAGTGCACGTCAGGTAATCCAAGAATAAATTCTACAGTCCAATGGCCTCTAAAAATTATTTGCACTCATGGGTTAATTGAACCTTTGACCTAGAGGGAGCATACCACCAAGAACAAGGCTCTTACCACTTGAGCCAACCCCGAGGGGTTCTATGTTAATGTTCTTTTCAGTCATTCTTTGGCAATTCATCATTTTTAGGTCGTTGTGGAGTCTGAACTCATTCTTGAACATGCAGTTAACATTTTGTCATGTGACAATGCCAAGTGGCTCTTTCAGTTCTAAATGGGAATAATCTTTCTTAACCACGTGCCATGCTAACTGAAAAATTGACGATATGACTAGTGAAAATGAGTTTGTCAAAAAATTAATTTTGTTAAGAAAGGAAGTAAATATTAATGTATATGGTATAAAAGGTGCTCTAGTGAAACAAATATTCTTTGGTACTAGGTCTCGCGTTGCAAGAGCCTATGTGCCAGTGTGCTTGCAGCATGCAAGATCTTATATGCTATTGTGATTGCAACAAATCCACCTTTCATTAATCCCTTTAGATAACCATTTTTTCCAGAGTAATGATAAATAACTAGCTGTCAGATGCTAGAAGTAGACTTGAGCACTCTGAGCATATGCTGATGGCGAAATTGGTGCATGTGGGGCAATTGAAGATGGTGATATTATGATGCACTTCCTTCCATGCATTGGCGGAACCAGCAGTTTTTTTTTTTTTTGGAGGGAGGGCTGGCCAACTTTTCTATTGTATAATATTTTACGTAAAATAAAAAGGAGATTAAAAATTTTTAAAATATAACTATATATAAAATTATATCTCGGTAATTTGCTACATAAGCATAAAAATAAAACTCTAAAAACATAACTTAATATATGTTTCAGATTTATGATTATAGTATTTTATGAAATAATATTCATCCATTATTATTTTTGTAAGGAAATATTTAGAATTTAATTTTTTTACAAAATCTATCAAGTGATCTTTTAGAAGGCAGTCTTTCATTCCAATGTGTAATCTTTTAGAAGGCCTTCTAGTTTTTAAATTTCATGTAAATCTAGATATTTTTGTATCACATTAAATATATAATAGTATAATTGAGACCTTAAATGAATTGTTTTCTTGCTTAATGAAGTCTAAAGGATGAAACTTCTCAACTATTTTTCATATAGATCATTAATTTTAAATGATTTTTCTTTAATTTTACTTTAGATTCCATATTAAGAAGTCGAATATTTTATAACAAAAAACTTTGGAATATATATTAATAAATTTATTATTTCTTCTAAACTTAGTTTAAATTAATCTTAGTGAGGTCATATCCTTAAAAATAGATAATATATAGAAATTATACAAAATATTAGGGCTATAGGAAAAATTGGAGATGGGCATTTCTAGGTATATTGAAATATTAGAAAATCCTAAAAATTATAAATGAAATATAGGAGGAATTTTGAAATTTCAAAAAATCTAAGCCCAACGTGGGTCCGCCGCTGCTTCCATGGTGATGACGAACATAACTTCAAGTTTCTTTCAGTTTGGAATGATTCATGGCACTAATTTTTAATCATTCACAATCTGAATTCCATAAACTCTTTGAAAATCTGGAAAGCATTTTGTATATTAACATTTGGTTTGTTCACATGCTTGAATCAGAATTTTTGAGTTTTAGACAATCTCACGTATGGCGCATGAGATGGTGGATTGCAAATGAGTTTTGCTACGTACAACCAACCAGTGCAAACGGGATGCAACCGGCTGTACGTGGCGAGGCTTATGTGAAGAAAAACAAAAAAAAAAAACAAAAAGTTATAAGAATGGAAATCTTGCAAAAAGCAAAAGGGCTACGAGAGAGAGCATTGGAGCAGCTTGCAGACATCAATCCAAAAAAGAATGGAAGAAAAACAGTATAAGATAGAGAACTACAACCAAAGCAATGAATTTCAAATCTCCACGCATCTTCTTTTACCATAAAACATAAAACATTTCCAGATTTTCTTTATCCCTTTTGTTTTTTTTTTAAACAATCATGTGTTGCTTCTTGTATCCTAAAGGACCTCAAACCTAGTTCTAAGATGGTCACACTAGGACTCACAGCTATGAAGCTCGATCTTAAAAATCCATTGACTAATTTCCACGAACCTAACTCCGACACAATCGTTTATCTCTTCCTTCTTGAATGTGATCACATGCCACGGAAAACTACTTTCAGAGTCTCAAAACCAATGATTTTTATATTTATGGTCAATATGAAATCATTGCTGAAATTTCAAAAGTGTTCATTCTTTTACTTGTGTTAATTTGTTGAGATATCTTTACCTTTTTATCGGAAGAGAAGAGGAAAACATATGATGAAGGATTCGTGGAGACTAGATCTGAGTGGAGAAGAGAAGGGGTTGCTCTGAGAGGAGATGATGAAGGGGTTTCTATGGTGGCTTCATGAAGACCGAGTCTGGAGTGGAGAAGACAAAGGGAAGGGGTTGGCTTTGTGGGAATGGGAAGGTAGAAGACGTGCGTTTTGAGAATTCAAATAAAACGGTGTGTTTCATCACCACGTGAGCACCCGTTCCCCATCGATTCCCCAAGGGCGGTTGCATACAGCATTTTTTATTGCGGAATAAATGTCTCGTAACTATTCCTGATAGGCAAGAAGGCTAATACATCGACAAAGAAGAAAAGAGACAATTAAGTAAAAACAAGGGTAGCGATTAGATCATTTAGAACAAGTGGAGTTATTACTCCATCGATGTCCACGATGTCATGTGATACTTGTGTCGTAAGAGCATGTTTTTGTTGTTGCCGCTCTATGTAGTGTCCCGTGTTTGATTTGGAGTATTTGGTGCTCAACTTGCATCTTTTTTCCGAAACTCGTGTTTTTGGTGAAACAATTATTATCAAACAGGATAATTCATTGGGCTTCTTAGGCATTCTGAAATGATTATTTTTCACTTGGTCCATTCTGGCCTCGTTTGGTTACATAAACTATTTCATTTTATCTAATTATTACAACTTTTGCAAACTCTAACATCAAATACAATAACATTCAACATTTTCAAATTTTAAAATAAAAATAATATTAAAAAAATATATTTCAATAATATTTTATTCAACTTTCAACTTTTTATCTCATTTCATATTTATAACCAAACGAGAACTACACCTTTTTGTAACCGTCGATCACTTCCATGAATCCTTGGTGTCCCATAAACACTCCGCACACGGATAGAAATTCCCAAATCAGTATTTAGTAATCAGAATCCAAAAATAAAGGCCATTGGGATACGTCCAAATTGATTATGAGTGAATTTAACAACACAAGCACGCGTTTAAAATCCTCCCCACCCAAATGACCTAAAATGAGAATCCATGTAGACTAAGTGCAATTCTTCCATTTTCAGTCGGAATCAGAATCAGGATTCATTGAGGATCTCACTGCCCTGCGCATATTTTCATGATTCCCATCGTCTTCTTCATCTTCATCTTCTTTCTTCTCACTAATAATACCTGTAATAACGATTGTTGAGACTCTTGTCATGCACTAAAAACAGCAAAACATGGCAGACAAAAGCATTTACCTTTCTTTATTAGTAGCATTTCCATTGTCTTTGTGGTGAAATCATCTTTTCCTCCCAGATCTTGAAATCCAACCAGCCTATCAACTGCGATTCCTTTCCTGAGTAAAAATTGTAACAAGAATGTCTTGATGCATAAGCTTGAACTTAGATCTGAAGGTCATATAAGTTTCATATAGGCATATCAGCACTGCCAACCTTAGGCTAACAATCATTGAGGTATCATTATCTGGGCTAAGCTCCAGGAAAATAACACCAATTGTTCATCCTTAATGTTTTCAAGAAATAAACTAAAAGAAGTCCATAATAACAGAGACTCTACTTTTAGAATTCCAACTTCTTTTGACTTATCCTGTCTTTCAAAATTACCAAATCGGACATTACTGGCATGCCTCTAGCATCTACAAGGAACGGAACATTTAAATGACAACAGATATGCCCTCACCTGAACAATATGACACAAGGCAAAGTCTTGACTCCTAGTTTCGCAATGAAGAACGGTGCATTCTGCATTTCATTTCAGTAATGTATTATGCATCTTGATTTTTTGATTAGGTCAGACTTTTGCAACAAGTGAATCTTCAAATTCCAATGTTGGGATCAAGTATACTCAAAAGAGAAAACACCAAAAAAGTTCTTTCTTGCAACATATTTACACAAACTATTGTATACAGACCTCTGCATCCAGCTTGATGAACTTTGTACCAATGTGCCTTGCTGCTAGGGACTTCAAATGCTTATCCATTATCCTACACAGATCCATTTGGTATAAACACATGAACTTTTCAATTCATATATTCAAGTACATGACCGTGTGCATCTATTTTGGGGGAGGGGAGGGAGACAGAGAGAGAGAATATAAGATTAAACTAAATGTTTTACTTGCAGCGATAGAACTCCTGATGATAGAAATGACAAATCACTTTTTCACTACTGGTAACTTCACCCAAGAAATCGCCCTCAGTAATCTCCCTGTATTCTCCATGCCCTTGCCTTTTTAATGCTTCCCGCTTCTCAGCTTCTTTCTATTCAAATGAATTCCATCATAAATACTTACTAATTACAATATACTTCTGCCAAATCAATTTATCAAAGTACATCCAAGAAAATGTAGAAAAACATCAAAGCTCTAACCTTGAGAGCTGCAATCCTATCTGCATGCAATTTTTCCAGCTCCGGATCCTAATATCACCCGATGCAAGTACACCTCATAAATAGAAACAAGTGCATTAATTACCAGATGGATTAAATAGAAGCACTATCAAACTTACATCCATCAACTCATCAAGGTCGACCTCCTGGTTGAAAGAACTTGATGCCTGTGGCTTCCCTTGGGCAACCAACTCCTATAAGATATGAGACCACATTAGACAACAAACAACAATCAACATACTATTCAATGTGGCTTGCAAACTAATGCAATTACACAATATATTTTTAATCGGTTGCTTAAAAAGCATACCCACTTTCATGCAACTCGAGAGGAAAGTAATATAACCTACTAAACCCATCATTTACTGTCATCTAAGCTAACCACTACTCAGCCCGCTTCAACCAAAAGAGAGTTATAGTACAGCAGAAATTTGCATAATCCCAAAAACAAAAACTCTATATTCAGCAGGGAAATAAACAGGCTTAATTTACATGGGGGTAGAATATCAATGATGGTCTCAGATCATTGCTTAACAAATTTTTTATGATAAGGAATTCTAGAAACCATGTAAATGCAACATGTCTTTTACCCGGTTAACCGTTGGACGAATATAATGCACCACCACAACACAAATCAAGTAAATCATCAGCTTCACCAATGGACATGACTCCTAAAATTTGTTTGCATTTAAGGGTTTGAACCTTACACCTGGAAGGAGCATACCTCCAAGACCAAGGTCTTTACCACTTGAACCAACCCCTAGGGGTTCAATGCTTAGCATATTGACAGAAAGATATCTGATGCCTGAACTAATTCAATGGAATGCCTTAAAGTTTTGCCAAAGGAGATGGCTATACCGGAATTGAAAAGGTAATTGCACGCTACAATAGCTGTTGAGATTTGTTTGTTAAGAAAATTGTTATATATAAACCATAAAAACTAGGAAGTGTTAAAATCACATTTCTTTACTAGCAAAAACTACAAAAACCCATCATTGGAACATAACATACTAACATAAAATTACATAATAAAAAGAAGGGTATAGTCGATAAACTTCCACTTCAAAATTCAATTTAAAGAAGACAGAATGGATTATAAACAATATGGGAGATAAAAATAATAATAAAGAGAAAAACCTTCTGATAATCACGAGCAGCAGCTGCCATCACATTTCCAAATGCTAAGTTAGACAGAGTTGATTTCACTGAATCCGGATCCATCTGTTTCCTCTTTCCTTTCTCTATATCTGAAAGATTTAAACTACATTGTATTGCTTTCAAATGAAACTTGTAACATAAAAAAATAAAATTCAAGAACATTTTTAAGGTGCAAAGATAGGAAATTGACTAATTAATCTGTTCCCTAAAATCTTTGATCAGCAAATTCTCTTGTAATGTTCAAGGGAAGTCGTGCATAATGATCTACATATAGTTAGGATTTTATTAGATCATTTAGAGACTCCAAACCCAAGTGAAATCATGTTTCCCGGAATGTTCACTTGAGTCAAGGTCAAGCTAAAGTCAAACTAACTTTATGTTTAGTTGTTCGCTTGGTTCGATGCCGAGCTTTTTTGACCAAGTAAAAGTTAAAATTTGAAGATTCTTGTAAAATATAAATTTGTAGAGAACTGAGTTAGCTTTCCAACGCTACCAGAATCATCTCAACCCCATATCAGATAAAAAAAAGGATGTAAATCTCTACCTATTTAATTATATCAATTTCATAGCCATTTTATTGCTAGAATTTGTTCCCGGATTCTTACCAAAATAGTATTAATATCTATCTTACGTGGTAGTGGTAGGAATGTTCAAATAACAGAAAGAAAAATAAGGCCGAGATGGGTCCTTACAAGTTAGGGAAGATAATTGTCAAAATTGTGTCAATAATCTAGTTACAATCATCACAACTATAGAAAACAATTAGGAAATAACAAACTCTAAACAATTGATTAATTATGACTTAATGAACATCCATCTATTTTTGTGAAGTGTTCCCACACCGTTGATGGGTCCTTACTTGCCTTCCTTTTGGGAGGGAGACTCATGTTACCATTACTAGATAAGTTAACGTTTGAAGCTAAAGGAGTAATAATCTCATCGTCTCTTAAATTTGTAGGAGTGTCACTTCCGAAGCAATCCATGATATGAACTGACGTATAATTATCACATAAAAACTTGAGAAAATATAAAAATTCAGCAACACTATACCAATAAGATTTCAACAAATAGATAGGACATGTGCATGCATTATCTAAGATTATATGCCTAGAACCCAGCAAACAAATACATAACAGTTTACACATATTTATCCCTACATTGGTGAATTTATGATTTTTCAACCAATGTGGGAAATGAACTAAAAAATATCATGGTTTGGTTTGTCCAAGACTGAAACAAGGGGCTCAAAAGAAACTTGCACCAGTTGTTAACTGTCTCTCATACTTCTTTTTGTCAAAAGAAACTTTCTCTTATACTTATTTCCAATTAGGACTTCTGCTATTCCAAATTTTGTAATATTATTCAAAGAGGTTTTAGTGGGATTTGATCCTATAATTACATGCAAATCTTTATGACCACACACTGTTTTATAAAGGTGTCAAGATTTCTATCTTAATCTTCTTGATTGGACCAAGTTTGTTTCTAACATAAGAGCGGCAATGCACACACTTAAAATATGAGTCACTGCCATGTATATCATTCAATCAAGTCGTTTTAGAAATGCCCATGTTTTTTCTGAGTTAATACTTGTTAAAAAAATTCACATAATGAAAAGGTCATCTAGTTAGATTCATCACACAAAACTTTAAGAAACATTAAGGACAATTATAATGGCAAGAAATAAAATTTGGCATGTCAAGAACATACTAGAGTTTCACTGATAACCTTGTGAATTAGATCCTTCAGTAGGGCATGGACCTGGAACCATGATAAAACATAAATGAGTCATCAAGACAGGACAAGATGTTAGACCCTAATCTCTGATTTCACAAATTAAAACTTAGGAACAGAACTGGTTTTTATTTTTGGTATTTTTGGACACCTGCAACTGTTCTTGGTTTTATACCCAGCATCAGTGACAAACTTCCAGAGGGACTTTAATTTGAAGGGGCTAAATGCTATCTGCAAAAATGGATAAAACTAAGAATTTCATAGCAGGGGCAGTACCCTTAGATTGTTTTCCCTTTCTTCCCTTTTACATGCCTTCATACTTGCAAAATCCAACAAATTTATACCAGCATTCACACTTACAGAATCCGACAAATAAAGCAATTTTGCAGTCTTAACAAGTTGTAGGGATATGATTATAATGATTCAAATAGCACAACGATCCAGGTCTGAGGCCTTTAGTGATTGGTTCGCCCCTTCTCAAGAGCTTTAATAAATACAAGTCAGTTTTAATTGATAGTGACTTGAATTAGAATTGCCGTATTCACTGAATGTCTCTTATGATCTTCCGATCCTCCTAACAAGAGCAATTTCAGTCTTCAAGTGTATGCGAGATATAACTATTAAGACCACTTTTTCTCCACAACACCTTGTGATCCTAATTCTGGTCTCACTTCAAAACATTATGCTGAAATACCAACTCTATGCTGACAGGAACTGATGCAAAATATAAATAAGAACTGCAAGGACAACTAAAACAATACTAATTTGTTGTATAGGATATAAAAATTGGGATTTGGTTTCATGTAAATACATGAGCTTTAATAATTTAATTATTTTCTATAAAATTTCGATAGGAATTGGGTTCGATCTACTTAGATCCAACTCTGCCAACACTGTAAACAAATCTTAAATCTGGTCTAATTTGAATCAAGTTTGGATGTTTTGCCTGACCCAATTGACTAAAGCCAAACTTTTACTTCAGGCCCAGTTGCAATATTGGTCACAAGGAAATCATTGGGGAAAACTTAAAACAGATCAAATTGGGACAAAAAGGGCATAATGTGGCATAATGCACTGTGATTATGTAATTTTATTATTATTAATTGTATTAATAATTGAGCAGCGTGGTCTAGAAATGACAAGCACTGCAGCAAATTTTGTGTTCTGCTCAAAATGGGATTAATGGAAAACCGATTTCATCTGGTCTGTTTTCAGCTTTTGAAAACGAACTCAGCCCACAATGCACGGAGAAAAGTAGCTTACTGTGGACGGTGGATGGAGCTGGAATGCTATAGTGAGCTGCGAAGGAACGACTGCTTGGTGAGCTTCGAAGGAACGGCTGCTTGGTGGGCTGGAGAAGTCGGCAGACAGACAATACTCGGTTGCTTGGACGCGATCGAGGAGAGAGAGCGACTCGGTTTCCTGCAGGCGTGAACGAGCACAGAGAGAGAGAGAAAAGAGAGAGAGAGAGATATGTCTAGGGTTTGCCGGTTTGGAATGGAGATAAGCCCGGACGGGCTGCTCTGTCGCCCGTTAAATAGCGGGTTCGATGATTTCCAACCCGTTCTTTAGTAGAACTCGCATTTAACGGGTGGGACGGACGGATTTATCGGCAGGGTCGGGCCATAGTGGTTTTTTTTTTTTTTTAAAACAAAAAAGGCATATCTGCCATGCGTGGTATTATTAAGGGTGGCAGATCCTCTTGTAGTGTCGTGTCCGACTTTATAAATCGATCCGAACTTAAACATGTAAGTTGTACGTATCAAACTTTTAAATCTTAATTTAATTTATTTAAATAATAGATCTTGTCATGTCATGTTATTTGTTTTAATCTGTTTAATAATTAATTAAAAATATGTTAGCACGACACGATTCATTTAAATCTGTTTGTTTTATGTAAATGGATTGAACTAAAATACATAATTTATTTGACCTAATTAATATAATTTTACATAAAAATTATATAGTTATTAATAACCACAATATCTTAAAAAATAGATTTCAAGAATTGGATGATGACATGTGTAAGTAAAATAAAATGGATATTTGAATACCTAGAAGTGTAAGTTTGTACACTTAGGAATCTTATGGAGGAGTGTGCAAGTAAATAGATAATGGAGGTTATTTAGACAATGACGAGCCTAAGTAGAAGAAATCTAAGTAAAGAACCAATTAGAGGTTAAAGCCACGAGGGAGAAAATGGACTAAGAGTTAGGGATAGTTTTATTATGCAAGTTCTACATTTAGTATTCTTGTAAATGAAAATGAAATGATGGAAGGTTGTGAATGCATATAGGTGCCATCTGACATGCACATGAACGAACTGGATGAAATGTGCATAGCATTAAGTCTAGGTAAGTATTTAGTCAATTGGTCAACTATGACCCAAATCGAATTCTTCCCTAACGATGTCCTTGGCAAACCTATCACGAAATCCATAGACACATCCTCTTAATTCCATTCTAGGATCAATAATGGTTGTAATTCTCCAGCTGGTCTATGATGCTCAGCCTTTACCAACTAGCAAATTGAATATTTTGCAACAAATTCAGCCACATCTCTTTTTATTCCATTCCACCAAAATTGTCCCTTTAAGTCCCGGTACATTTTGGTGCTACCAGGATTAGCAGTATATGGTGTACAATGGACTTCCTTCATAATCATTTCCTTTAATTCAGGAACATTAGGAATCATTTTCCTCTTCTTCTAATGCAACATCCCATCCTTGCCAATCGAGAAGTGTTGCAGTCTTTCAGATTTCAGAATTTTCTACCGAAGTTTCTCCAATTTACATCCTTACTCTGTGCTTCAATGATTTCCTCATCGGTCAATGGCACGACCTCTTGCACCATCGTTAATTTGACATCTCTTGGAGGCTTTCCTATTAGCAATTCCCTCATTTCTGCCAAAAGTGATTGCATGTCGGCTTGGGTCTTACGATTAAGGGCATCTGCTATCACATTGGCCTTTCCAAGGTAATACTAAATCTCACACTGATAATCGCTAACCATCTCCACCCATCTCCTCTGCCTCATGTTCAAATTCTTCTAACTAAACAAGTATTTGAGACTTTTATGGTCAATGTATACCTTACACTTTTCTCCATAACGATAGTGTCTCCAAATTTTCAGTGCAAACATTACGGCGGCAAGTTCCAAGTCGTGAGTAGGATAATTTCGCTCATGATCCTCAAGTTGTCGTGAAGCATAAGCGACGACTCGCTTCTCTTGCATCAATACGCACCATAATCCCATCTTAAAGACGTCGCTATAAACCACATACGGCTTATGAGGCTCAGGTGAAGCCAACACAGGTGTCGTGGTTAATCTTCTTTTGAGTTCCTGGAAACTCCTTCCACAATCCTCACTTTAAATGTACTCGGCATTCTTCTTCAACAATGTCGTTAAGGGACCAAACAGTTTAGAAAATCCTTCAATGAATCTTCTATAATATCCTGCCAAACCCAGAAAACTCTATATCTCATGGGCAGTGGTCGGTTCCTGCCATTCCATTACTGCTTCTATCTTAGTAGGATCTACTACGACACATTTACTAGAAATAACATGTCCCAAAAATTTCACCTCCCTAAGCCAAAACTCACACTTGCTGAGTTTAGTGCAAAGCTAGTGTTCTTGTAAGGTCTTCAATACTATCCTCAAATGCTCCCTATGCTATTCATCGTTTCGGGAATAAATTAATATGTCGTCAATGAACACTACTACAAAGCTATCCAAATACTGTCTAAATATCTGATTCATCAAATCCATGATTGCTATTGGGGCATTTGTCAGTCCAAAAAGCATTACTAAAAATTCAAAGTGTCCATAACAAATCCAAAAAGCTATCTTAGGTACATCTTGATCTTTAATCTTCAACTAATGATATCCTAACTGTAGATCTATCTTAGAGAAGACTGATGCTCCTTGCAACTGATCTAACAAATCGTCGATCTGTGGTAAAGGGTACTTATTCTTAATGGTCACTTCATTTAAATCCCAATAGTCAATATACATCCTAATAGTGCCATCCTTCTTTTCCACAAAAAGGACTAGTGCACCCCATGGGGACGAACTCGGGTAAATAAATCCCTTTTCGAGAAGTTCCTCGATCTGAACCTTCAGTTCGTTCAACTCGACCGAGGCCATTCGATAAGGTGCCTTGTACACTAGGGATGCAGCTGGCTTCAACTCAATTACAAACTCCGTTTCCCAATTTGGAGGTAGTCCAGGTAGATCATCAGCAAAAACTTTAGGAAATTCTTCTATCACAGGAATCCCTTCGACTCCTTTAGATTCCTCTGTTACACTAGTCATAACCACTAGATATGCATCAACCCTTTCCTTCAAAGCCTTCTTCACTCGTCCTACCGTTAAGGTTGACGGAAACGATTTCACTACTTCCCCCATATAACAGATCCTGTCTTTCGAGGGTAGCTCAAAGATCACATTCCTTCTTTGACAATCTATCTTAGCATAGTGCCTAGATAACAAATTCATTCCTAGGATCAAGTCAAATTCCATTAAATGTAAAACAATCAGATCCGATGTCAAGGTCAGTCCTGCGACTTCCAACGGACAATTCCTAACTATATGAGTGCATCCAACTACCTTCCCATCCGGAATAGCTACTAAAACCTTCTGGGATAAGGATATCGCACTCAGCTTACACCTTCTTACGTAGACACAAAGGAACGCGAAGCTCCAGAATCAAACCGAGCACGAACTAACTGTTGCATCAACTTAACCTTAACTACAAAGGTAACTAGGATTACTTAGGGATTCTTAGCAAACACAAACTACCATCCATAGTAGGGTTAGAATGTTACCAGTGATTACTCCGGCGTCCTTAGCTTCCAGGTCCACTTCTCCTGGTGTAATTGCATAAACTTTAGCCTTTACCGGGGTCTTTCTTTTGTTTCCAGGCGTTGATGCTCCTACCGTAGCATTACATGGACAATCTCAAATCATACGACTAGTTGGACCACATCTAAAGCATGCTCTGGTGGCGAAACAACATTCACCACTGTGTCTTCGTCCACAATTATGACATGGCGGTGCCGAAATAGGCACCACATTACCGACTACCTTTCCCTTTCCCTTATATGAAGTGTAAGGGGTCTTCTTCCCTATGTTCTTCCCTGGAGAATAGGGAATCATCTCTTACGATAATTCTGAACTTGAGAAACCAAATTCCACTCTTCCGCCTCTACTACCAAAGCAACATTCACTAGCTCTTGAAAGCTCTCAATCTGCAAGCAAGCAAACTGGTTTCGTATTCTCGACTGTAATCCATCTTGGAATTTCCTAACTTGCATTTCCTTTGTACTAATCAAATGTGGGGCGAATCTTCCTAATTTCATGAATCGAGCTGCATATTGCTCCATTGTCATATTCCCTTGAATCAAGTTCGTAAACTCTAATGTCTTCTGCTGTTTAGCTGTTTCTGGGAAGAAACAACTGTCGAATTCATTCTTAAAACATTCCCAAGTAAGAGTGGCGATATCACCCAACTCTTGCGCCAAAAGCTGCCTTTTCGTGTCCGACCATATATACCAATCTCTCCTTGGAGTAGGTATCCGACATACTAGACCTTCTAATTCTCCATACACCCACTGATGTCAAAAGTTCTATCTAAAAATAAGCCACTTATTGGCTCTCAAAGCTCATTCTGTACCCATAAAGTTTGGATATCGATAGACCAAAATTATTTTTAAATGTGTGGCGCCCTCAGCCATTCTCATCTCATTTTCTAAAACCATTTTCTAAAGTCTCACTACAATGATGGACGTTACAGTTAAATGAATTAATTTGCGAATAAATTAACAAAAATCCTCTCCAATTGTTTATTTAATCTCATTTAATTTACTTTTCAATTATGTATTTTTAATCTCATCCTCTATGCTAAAATCTTGGCGATGGATTTTAGTGGAAATGGTTTTCTTCTACTTTTCTGTAGCAAAATCATGGAAAGTAGGATTCACTTATTTTACAATTGCAGCCTTTCCAAAAGACGTTTGAAGCAAAGCATTTAATCGATTATGCATAACTAAAACGTGGATATATATATACACACACACTAGATCGGGACTAACGTGCAAAGCACATTTGCCTAGGTGAAAGGTTTTTTAACAAAAATTATGACTTTTTACAAAAATAATTGACTAATAACAAACCTAATGCATAGAAACAAAAAAGGAATTTAGCAAATGTCTTTGGATAATGATAGATTGGTGAAGTATAATAATTAAGGGTGAACAAAAATATCGAAAACCCGACCCGACCCGAATTAACTGAACCATTTGAGTTCTGAAGCGGAAACGGAATGCCCGTTACCCGGTTCTTTTTTAAACGGGTAATACCCGTTTACCCGATTTAGTCTAAAATTTCGTCTCACCGAATCATGTTTGAGACTCTCAGCCCTCCTCGCCTTTCTCCTACTCGACACTCTCTCCCTCGCAGCCGCTCTCCTCCTCGTAGCCTCACTCACTCTCTCGCAGCTCACTCTCTCCATCGCAGCTCACTCTCGCAGCTCTCACTCTCTCCATTGCAACTCATAATCAAGGTTAGTGGGTTTGTTGTTTGGTTTATGGGTATTTGGATGGTTGGAAAACAGAATCTTGCTCCCTTGCATGAGATTAGTTTGTAAGTTTGTCAGTCGTGGGTTTATGGGTGTTTTGAGTATTTTCTTACAAAGGAATCGACTATACTGAATATTTTGGGTTTATGGGTGTAATTTTTTTTTTTTTTACCATCCTGGTCTCAAGAAACTTGAGTGTGGGTGGTGGCTTGCCTTGAGATAAGAGTATTAAGATTTCATGGGTGTTTTGGGTTTCTTTTCTTGAATATAGATTGTAGTGGTGAAGAAAGAGATTTGAGAATGGGATATAGTCTTTTAGCAGCCGACCCGACCATTCATACTGAGATGGGGATTGATAGATATACCAATGTGGCGGATAGTAGTTGGACCCTTTCTACAAGATCACATGTAGATTTTTATCTATAGGTTTTTATGGGTCTACTTGATTTTTCTGCGTGGTAAGAACTGAAGTGGTGGCAGTGATTGATGTTTGGCTCAATTCTCTGTAGTTTGTACCCTATTTGTTGAGTTCTATATAAAGCTTTCTTTCATAATTCTTATCATGATTAGCTTTGTTGGTTGCCCCTTGTGGACTATGAGCAAAGGGAGGAGAGCATGATTTACTGTCAGTCAATTTAATTTGCTGCATCATGCATGAAACAAGAATATACTATTATACCATAAGGACTAATTAGTTATTTTCTTTGGGTAATTTAATTGATTTGTGTTTTGTCAACGTCCATTGGACCACTACCTAAAGGCTAAGATTACTTATAGTAACTTACTGGAGAAAGTGGGGATTGAGGATTAAGGTTATCAATTTTCTGGGTTTTANCCAAAGCAACATTCACTAGCTCTTGAAAGCTCTCAATCTGCAAGCAAGCAAACTGGTTTCGTATTCTCGACTGTAATCCATCTTGGAATTTCCTAACTTGCATTTCCTTTGTACTAATCAAATGTGGGGCGAATCTTCCTAATTTCATGAATCGAGCTGCATATTGCTCCATTGTCATATTCCCTTGAATCAAGTTCGTAAACTCTAATGTCTTCTGCTGTTTAGCTGTTTCTGGGAAGAAACAACTGTCGAATTCATTCTTAAAACATTCCCAAGTAAGAGTGGCGATATCACCCAACTCTTGCGCCAAAAGCTGCCTTTTCGTGTCCGACCATATATACCAATCTCTCCTTGGAGTAGGTATCCGACATACTAGACCTTCTAATTCTCCATACACCCACTGATGTCAAAAGTTCTATCTAAAAATAAGCCACTTATTGGCTCTCAAAGCTCATTCTGTACCCATAAAGTTTGGATATCGATAGACCAAAATTATTTTTAAATGTGTGGCGCCCTCAGCCATTCTCATCTCATTTTCTAAAACCATTTTCTAAAGTCTCACTACAATGATGGACGTTACAGTTAAATGAATTAATTTGCGAATAAATTAACAAAAATCCTCTCCAATTGTTTATTTAATCTCATTTAATTTACTTTTCAATTATGTATTTTTAATCTCATCCTCTATGCTAAAATCTTGGCGATGGATTTTAGTGGAAATGGTTTTCTTCTACTTTTCTGTAGCAAAATCATGGAAAGTAGGATTCACTTATTTTACAATTGCAGCCTTTCCAAAAGACGTTTGAAGCAAAGCATTTAATCGATTATGCATAACTAAAACGTGGATATATATATACACACACACTAGATCGGGACTAACGTGCAAAGCACATTTGCCTAGGTGAAAGGTTTTTTAACAAAAATTATGACTTTTTACAAAAATAATTGACTAATAACAAACCTAATGCATAGAAACAAAAAAGGAATTTAGCAAATGTCTTTGGATAATGATAGATTGGTGAAGTATAATAATTAAGGGTGAACAAAAATATCGAAAACCCGACCCGACCCGAATTAACTGAACCATTTGAGTTCTGAAGCGGAAACGGAATGCCCGTTACCCGGTTCTTTTTTAAACGGGTAATACCCGTTTACCCGATTTAGTCTAAAATTTCGTCTCACCGAATCATGTTTGAGACTCTCAGCCCTCCTCGCCTTTCTCCTACTCGACACTCTCTCCCTCGCAGCCGCTCTCCTCCTCGTAGCCTCACTCACTCTCTCGCAGCTCACTCTCTCCATCGCAGCTCACTCTCGCAGCTCTCACTCTCTCCATTGCAACTCATAATCAAGGTTAGTGGGTTTGTTGTTTGGTTTATGGGTATTTGGATGGTTGGAAAACAGAATCTTGCTCCCTTGCATGAGATTAGTTTGTAAGTTTGTCAGTCGTGGGTTTATGGGTGTTTTGAGTATTTTCTTACAAAGGAATCGACTATACTGAATATTTTGGGTTTATGGGTGTAATTTTTTTTTTTTTTACCATCCTGGTCTCAAGAAACTTGAGTGTGGGTGGTGGCTTGCCTTGAGATAAGAGTATTAAGATTTCATGGGTGTTTTGGGTTTCTTTTCTTGAATATAGATTGTAGTGGTGAAGAAAGAGATTTGAGAATGGGATATAGTCTTTTAGCAGCCGACCCGACCATTCATACTGAGATGGGGATTGATAGATATACCAATGTGGCGGATAGTAGTTGGACCCTTTCTACAAGATCACATGTAGATTTTTATCTATAGGTTTTTATGGGTCTACTTGATTTTTCTGCGTGGTAAGAACTGAAGTGGTGGCAGTGATTGATGTTTGGCTCAATTCTCTGTAGTTTGTACCCTATTTGTTGAGTTCTATATAAAGCTTTCTTTCATAATTCTTATCATGATTAGCTTTGTTGGTTGCCCCTTGTGGACTATGAGCAAAGGGAGGAGAGCATGATTTACTGTCAGTCAATTTAATTTGCTGCATCATGCATGAAACAAGAATATACTATTATACCATAAGGACTAATTAGTTATTTTCTTTGGGTAATTTAATTGATTTGTGTTTTGTCAACGTCCATTGGACCACTACCTAAAGGCTAAGATTACTTATAGTAACTTACTGGAGAAAGTGGGGATTGAGGATTAAGGTTATCAATTTTCTGGGTTTTATTATACTTATCCTTACAACATAGTTGCTATATAGTTTCCATCATCAAACTGAAGTGGAGAAAGTGGCCACTTTATCTCCAGTACTACCTTGATCTCTCTATCTCCTTTACTAAATTAGCTGATTAAATCAAGTAGCAAAATTAATTAATTAATCAAAGGCATTCCTCAATGGGCCATTATTATTAGATCGGCAAAGGGAAGTCAACAGACTGTACAATACTTCTACCCCACAAAGTCTTTTATTAATTATAGGTTAATTATACTATTCCAACTTAACATGACATTATATATAAATACTGTCATAATATATGTGTTGGTGACTTTTTTTTTTTTTTTTTTTTT
>QEOT01003500.1:17583-30984 GCA_003123785.1 Pterocarya stenoptera | reverse complement strand
AATAGTGGTCGAGAGAAGATATAATGTTGATCTCAGCAGTCTACGGCAAAAATCGTGGCTGTAAAGAAGTGGGTATTCCTCTTGTTTGCTAATGCCTTCGATGGATTCTCTGAAAATGGAAAGGAAAGAAAATGGGAGGGAGGGAAAGAAAAAAGGTGGGTCTTTGTGGGCAAATGGAAGCTGAGGATTGGAAGGAAAGCAAGGAAAAGAAAATGGGAGAGAGAAAGGAGAGGTTTTGGCGAGGTGCAAAGGGAAAAAGAAAATGGGAAGAGGGAGAGGGTGAGATTCGGTCAATAGTATCATACATATATGATATATTATACTATTAGTCAGTATACAGTAATACTATTGGTATAGACTACCATATAGTACTATATCAATATGTAAGTGATAATATTATATTAAATACTAGTAATACTATTAATACTAATATATACTAGTACAATATATTATACTATTATAGTGTTACTACTACATATAGTTATACATTAAAGAATATAATAATACATTGATACTAAATATATATAGTTATAGTGATTTGGTTATAGCTATTAGTATAAACTATATAATAGTATTAGTATTAGACTATTAGCATTAGACTATTAGTTATGTGATTAGAATAACTATATATTAATATTTGTTATAGTGAATTTAATTTATTATAACTAGTAGTATATATATATTTTTTTGAAAAGGTCATATTTCATTCATCTAGAACAAGTGTTGGATACAAGGAGGATAGTCCTCAATAAGAATACAATCCTCTGAACATTTAAGAGCAAATTTTGCCAAAACATGGGCAATTTTATTTGTTTCCCTCGGGATATGATGGATAGACCAGTCTTGGACCTTAGACAATAATAACTTGATATCTCTGATAACCAGACTAGAGGAGTTCCAATTCTCTTCCGCATGTTGGACAGCCTTTACCATAGCCAGAGAATCACCTTCTAGGATTAGGTGATGTAGGCCCAGTTCTATGCACAAAGAAGTAGCTCTAAGGGCAGCTACTACTTCTCCAAGAAGTGGGTCAGGAGTTAAGGCCATCGAAGAGCTTAACGAGGCTACCACTAATCCAGCCGAATCCTTGATAATTATACCAATTCCTAGCCTTGAGTTGTCCTTGTCAATGGCTACATCCCAGTTAGCTTTGAAGAAATCTGGTGGAGGCGCAGACCAGTGAATACTATGAGGCTTCTGGACTTCAACCTGTTTATGCATTCTCTCTAGCCACAGGCCAATAGCATCCATCTCTATTTGTACTTGTTTGAACACTTGAATGGGGGAGCGAAATTGCTGCTCAAACAGCCAAGTATTTCTTCTATGCCAGATGAATTTGGTGGTAACTGCTACTTCTATGACTTCCAAGGGGGACAGTTGAGATATGATAGGCAGCAATATTTCTTTGAACAAGCCATTTTGCACACCCAATTTTTGTATCCTTCTTGAGCTCATAGACCACACATCTTGGGTAGCAGTGCAGGTCCAAAGGGCACGTGTAACTGTCTTAGGGAACATGGAGCATATCGGACACAATGGGGAATCCACCACCTTTCTCTTGTGTAAGTTGAGTTTAGTTGCAAGAGATTCCCTAGCTGCTCTCCAAAGAAATGATTTGGTGGCTTGGGGTGCCTGAATACTCCACACTGTTTTCCAGAAGCTTGAGTTATTGGTCTGTCCTGAGGCTTGCCCCATTCTGTCCTCCTTCATGGTGCCTTGTAAGTGATATGCACTTTTCACTGAAAATTTCCCATTTCCTGAACATCTCCACATGAGAACATCTCGGCTTCTACAGGGACTAATGATCATCTTACTAATCAAGCTAGCCTCATATTCTGAGAAGATGGAATATACGAGATGGAGGTCCCATTGTAGTGTGTCTGGGTTAATAAGGTCCGAAACTGGTGCCTCTGCATGCAAGATATTGACAGGAGATTGGACTTTAAAGGTAGATGGGCGGGGAAGCCATTTTTCTTGCCAGATCTTGATACTTTTTCCATCTCCTACTTTCCATAATAGGCCTTCAGAGAGAATTGGTCTTGCCGAGAGGACACTTCTTCAAACATATGAATCATTGACTCTTGACTTGGCAGAAAAGAAGTCTGAGGAGGGAAGTATTTGGCCTTAAGAACTTGAGCAGCAAGAGAAGCTGGGTTTTGGATAATCCTCCAATCTTGCTTAGCTAGTAATGCTAGATTGAAATATTCAAAGTCTCTAAAACCCAATCCCCCACTATGCTTGGGTTTTCCGAGTGCCTGCCAGCTTAGCCAATGGATTTTGGTTTTATCATCCTTTTGACCCCACCAAAAGGATTGCAGAAGTTAGTTGAGACGTCTTAGAATACTTTTGGAGAGTTTAAAGATACCCATACTATATGTGGGGATTGACTGGAGAATAGATTTCAGTAAGGTTTCTTTCCCAGCCTAAGACAGCATATTGGTTTTCCAACTAGCCATCTTGGTTTTGATCCTGTCTAAGATTGGATTAAAGTCTCTGGTCTTGTGTCTTCCCGCAAAAGATGGTAGTCCCAGATACTTGTCAAAAGGGCCAAAAGCTTTAATTCCTGCTTGTTGGAGTATTGCTTATTGAACCTCAGGTTTGGTGTCGCGGCTGAAAAAGATAGAAGTTTTTTAAAGATTAAGTCTTTGGCCCGATGCTTACACATAGTTGCTGAGGACTTTCTGTAATCTACTCCACTCTGCTGGGTTGGATCTACAGAAGACCAGGCTATCATTTGCAAATAGTAGATGGTTCACACGTAGGGATCCTTTAGCAGCTGAAATACTAGTAATATGGCCTTGCATCTCGGCTTGGATAAGGCTATGACTGAGGAATTCAAAGCATATGATAAACAGGTAGGGAGATAAAGGGTCTCCTTGTCTGATTCCTCTAGAAGGGGAGAAGGACTCTTGAGGGACTCCATTAACTAAAATTGAGTAAGTAACCGTGTTGACACACTGCATCACCAATTCAACCCATAATCTGTCAAAGCCCATTTTGATCATCACCTTTTGTAAGAACTCTCATTCCACTCGGTCATATGCCTTGCTCATATCTAATTTGAGTTCCATAAATCCATTTCTTTTCCCCTTTATCCTGGTTTGCATAGAGTGCAACAATTCGTAGGCAACAATCACATTGTCAGAGATCAATCTCCCTGGGACAAACGCACTCTGGGAAGGGGAGATTATGTTGGCCAGGATACCTTTAATTATATTTGCAATTACTTTGGAGATGATCTTATAAAAGACATTGCAGAGGCTAATGGGTCGATAGTCTGTGACTGACTTGGGGAACTTCTTTTTAGGAATCAGGGAGATGAAGGTCTGATTTAGTTCACTTAGGCCCTTCCTGGTGTTTAGGACATCTAGGACTGCTACTGTTACCCCTTTTCCAATAGTTGCCCAGTGTTGATGATAGAAACTTGCAGGGAAACCATTAGGCCCCGGGGACCCAAGAGGGTTCATGGCTTGTATGGCTGTGACTACTTCTTGATCAGAAAAGGGACAGGTGAGATGGGAGTTCATTTCTTCACTGACCACTGGGTGAAAAGACTGGAGGGCAACTTCTATGTTCCTAGGATTAGATATGGAAAAGAGGTTTTGATAAAAACTTTGGAAAGTCTTGGCAACTTCTTCCTGACTGGTTGCCAGAACANGTCTGTGACTGACTTGGGGAACTTCTTTTTAGGAATCAGGGAGATGAAGGTCTGATTTAGTTCACTTAGGCCCTTCCTGGTGTTTAGGACATCTAGGACTGCTACTGTTACCCCTTTTCCAATAGTTGCCCAGTGTTGATGATAGAAACTTGCAGGGAAACCATTAGGCCCCGGGGACCCAAGAGGGTTCATGGCTTGTATGGCTGTGACTACTTCTTGATCAGAAAAGGGACAGGTGAGATGGGAGTTCATTTCTTCACTGACCACTGGGTGAAGAGACTGGAGGGCAACTTCTATGTTCCTAGGATTAGATATGGAAAAGAGGTTTTGATAAAAACTTTGGAAAGTCTTGGCAACTTCTTCCTGACTGGTTGCCAGAACACCATCCTCATTGGTGATCTCTTTAATGGAGTTCACCCGTTTCCTTTGGGTAGCACACTTATGGAAGAAATTGGTCTTTCTATCCCTGTCTTGAAGCCATCTTTGTTTGGCTCTTTGTTTCTACTTCAAGTCATTTTCTTCGAGGTAACCATCAACTTCTTTTTGTAGGGATTTGATCTTGCTACTATATTGGCCAGTGTTTGAATCTTGTAGCAGCCTTAACTTTTCTCCTTTTTGGGTGAGAAGCCTCTAGTGATTCCTGAAAGTCTCCTTACTCCATGTCTTAAGTTTTTCTCTGCATATCAACAGACCCTCTCTAGCAACTGAAAGATTTGAGCCCTTAGGGGGACCCTGCTGCCACGCAGCTTAAATGAGTTCAAGGCATCCCTCTCTTTTACCCCATGCAACTTCATACCTGAAAATCTTTTGTTTAGGACCTTCCATTAGAGTAGGATTCATACATTGGATAAGGAGTGGATTGTGGTCAGAACACTGTCCAGGCAGTACTAGGACTTGATTCACTCCAAAGAGGTTTAGCCATGCATCATTAGCCATGGCTCTGTCCAACCTAGACTTGGTAAATTCATACCCCTCCCTTCTGTTGCACCATGTATATTTCGAT
Organism: Pterocarya stenoptera; assembly: GCA_003123785.1. Classification (NCBI taxonomy): domain Eukaryota; kingdom Viridiplantae; phylum Streptophyta; class Magnoliopsida; order Fagales; family Juglandaceae; genus Pterocarya; species Pterocarya stenoptera. The sequence continues at coordinate 26,323 of QEOT01003500.1, read as the reverse complement.
CCCACAAATCCCACATCCACAAGCCCACAATCCATCATTGCCATTCTGAAATCCTCCATTTGCTTAAAAGGTCTGATATTTGACCCAAACTGTTCATCTTGGTAAAGGATTTCATTAAAATCACCCATACACAACCAAGCATTTTGGACTTTAGAATGGATTACTCTAAGCAAGTCCCAACTTTCTTTCCTTTTGGCTGTCACAGGTTGGCCATAGAAACATGTAAGTGTCCATTTTTTCTGCAAGATATCAGATTTAATAAGTAGGGATATATGATTGTTTGAGTAAGAGTCTAACACGGCCTCCACCTCATTTTTCCATAGGAATGCTAAACCACCACTCCTGCCAATGCGATCAACTGAGAAACAATGATCAAACTGCAACTTGTCCCGAATGGACTCAATTCTCCCCCTCCTACACTTGGTTTCACTAAGGAAGACAACATCCGGGCTCTTTACCTTCACCAACAGGTGAAGTTCACGAACTGTCCGAAGGTTCCCAAGCCCTTGGCAGTTCCAAGCTAAGTGTTTCATGGGGATTGGCAGGGCTGGGAACCAGCCTCTGCCAACTTAGCTTGCTTTGATCTCCTTCTTGTCATGATAGTTCCATTACTATCTTCAGCAATTCTTTTTCTGTGTTTCAGTTCACTGGTTTCATGCATAACTAGATCAGAAGGGCCATGCGAATCTAAAAGGCCCATCCCTCTTGCCTTTCTCTTCCAAGTGGGCCTTTTGGTAGCATTAAAGGTGAAATGTTTGACAGGAGAGTTATGAGATAGGGAACTGACCTGAGAAGCAATTCTGATAGGACTGGCCGTACCAAGGTCAACATGATTCGAAGAAAAGCCTTGGACCGAGAGGTCCATGTTAGAATTCAGTGCCTCCTGAGGGTGCTTTTCAGCCAAACTTAGGTTCTCTAGACTGTCATAGCTACCTTGGATAGGAGAGTCCGAATGACCTTCTGACTTGTGCTTGTTGCCTTTTCCCAGTAGAGTCCCTTGTAGCTGGTAATTATCAGAGCTCCCCAAATCTTCTTGCTCAGATCCTGCAGCAGGATGGCCAGGAACAGTCTGCCCCATCCCATCTTCTCCATACCTGTTGTCCCCAGATTTGTTTTGGCGCCAACTTTCTAAATTTTCAAACTCACCCTCATTTCTGCTAAACTGCGTGTAGCTTTTCCGGTGCATGTTGGCCCTAAGCCAGGAGCCATACTGTGCTGTAGCTCCTTCACTTTGTTTACCTCCCAATGTAGAAGTTGGGCATGCAAGGCCTGTATGTTTGATTGCACCACATTGAAAGCCAAACATAGGCAATCTTTCATATTTAAATGGGATCTAGTATTGCTTCTCGCCCATATTAATGAACCTGCCACGGGTAAGTGGTTTGGAGATATCTAAGAGCACTCTAACCCTGAGGAACCTGCCCCATGCCATTCCACTCTTGTCTACATCCACTGAAACGACTGTACCTGCAGCTGCACCCAACCTTTCCCCAATTGTTCTATTCATGCCAGCAAATGGCAGATCATGGAGTTGTATCCAGAAGGGTTCTTCACTAAATGCCATATCTTTGGGTGCTAAACAACCTTCACAATCAACTAAACACACCAGGTACCTATCAAAAGACCAGGGTCTTCTGGAAAGGATTCTATTCTTCTCCGTCGAATTTTGAAACTCTATTAGGAATCTATTAAAACCAAGGTCTTTAAAGAATGCCTGGCCATCCACTTTCCAAACTTTACTCATAGTGGACCGAAATGCTCCTCTGTTCACCTCTTTATCTGCTACTACAAGAGCTGCCAAGCATTTCTTACTTTTTTCAATGGATAACAAGACTTCCTCCGTTGGTATGGGGACTTCTTGTTTCTCCTCCTCCGTTAGACACAAGCCCTCATAAAGGCTAGACAGTTCTTCTACCATGAATGAGAATACGTGACCACCCTTGTTGTCTACTGGAAAGAACTCTTTGAACAAACGTTCAAGAGGGTGCCTCTATGTTCAGAAGAACAGTAGAGAGAAAACACCCACCTTACAGGAAGAGAGGACCTCATAACTAGTTGTATGTAGTAATACTATTGGTATTGGTAATACTATACTAATACTAAATAACTATAGACTATATCAATACTAATATAATAATACATTGATATTAAATTATTACTAATACTATATACTATGCTAATGGTGATATTAATACTAAAATATTAAGCTAACTATACTATTATTCATATATTATGCTATAACTTTTATCATATATATTATATATTAATATATCATAGTATTATAGCTATAGTCTATATTAGACTATATAATAGTATTAATATTATACTATTAGTATAGTTATATATTAGTATTAGTTATAAACTTATATATTACTATATTAGTGTAGCTATGTAATATATTAGACTATATATAATATTATTTAATATATATTTTTATGTTTAAAGTATATAATCAATTAAATTTTCATATTTAAGATTAAACTTTTATTTTATAAATTATATAGCATTATCTTATATATAGTTATAATTTATATTAATAACATATGATCAAACATATTACAAATGTTCATATTTAAGATTAACATTTTATGTTATAATTTATAAATTATAATATGAAATTATTTCATAAATGATATATAATTATATATCTTATATACAACTTTCACATATAATTATATATTATATATAAAACTTATATATAAAAAATATTTTGTATAATATTTATATCTAAAATATTAATTTATATATATTTCCACAACCGGTCCGGTCCTATCCAGTTCGGTCTGGAAATTATTAGAATCGGAACCGGACTGATTTTGGCTAGTTTTCCTAATATAAGAACTGGTCCCAGACCGAACTGGTTCAAACCGGACCAACCGGTCCGGTCTGGTTCGGTTTTTCGATTTTTTGATCTAAATTTACCCCCCTCACACCATTAATCTAGAGACAAATAGAACGATTTGATTGAGAGCTAGGAGATGCACAGATTTCTTGATGGATGATTTCCAATGGCTGAAAATGTATAGTCCGTCTATGCAAGTGTAAGAGAAAATATTTCTGAAAATGCTTTTGTTTCAGATCACACGTCTTTAAAAAAATCCAAAAAGAAACCATTACATGATCACTTTTCTGGACACTAAGATAATTAGAAATAATAAATAGCTATTTGATTTCTTGCAGCGACAACTGAGATCTAGAACATGGTTTCCAAACAAAGTATTCTCTAGATCTCTAAGCAATAACACTTGCATAAGGTTTTGATAGTAAAATGAGATGAGATGGTTTTAGATGAAAATTGAATAAAATATTGTTAGAATATTATTTTTTAATATTATTAATTTTTGAGATGTGAAAAAGTTAAATTGTTTATTATATTTTGTGTGAAAATTTAAAAAAATTGTAACAATGAAATAAGATGAGTTGGAAGGATTCTTGAATCCAAACCAGGCTTAGATTTCGGCGAGGAGAATCACAGAGAGGCGAGACATAAGAGTAAAGAGGGAAACACGGGAGGAAGGGAGAGAGGGAGCACCACGAGAGCTAGCGTTGAGAGCTTCTATTCGGTGAGAGCTGATGAAGACAGAAAAGAGGGGATGAGAGGAATCATTCGGGCATGGAGAAAGGGAGCTTCGGGAGAGAAGAGGACAACTGGTTCTTTGTTTTTTTTTTTTTTTTTAGTAATGTTACACAATCTCTACACACCACATTTTTTAAAATTTTTTAATATATTTTTTAATTTTTTTTGAGTTTATTCTTTTTAAACTAATTCAATTCTTCTATTCATTATTCATATATTAAATATTTGATAAAAGAAAAAAAATTAAAATTAAAAAAGTATAGTGTGTGAAAGTTGTATGAATAATAAAAGGTTGTGTAGATTTTTTTTTTTTTTTTTAATAGATGAACATGGTTTGCCACATGGGTGTGTGGTGAAGGATTCAAGAACGGGCAGATGAGAAGATTTTCTCCTCCCCAATACGCAAACCTTCACTTTTCCTCTCAAATACCAAAAGGCTATTATGCACACACAATACACGGACACACAACATACGATAGACACTTAATAAAAGAAATAATCTTTGCATCAGCCCACTGTTGAGAAGCAGCCAGCACACACTCTATGTGTCATCATCTAAATCACTTACATAAATTCAAATTAACGGCTATAAAAAAAAACTGATGAAAAATATGTTAGTGTGCTATGCATCAGCCGTGAACAGTGGCTGATGCATAGCAGGGCTCCTTAATAAAAAGACAAAAAGGGAACAACACAAAAAAATGAAAGATGGAAATGGATGAACAAAATGCACTGTTCATCTAGAGATAGACTTTTATTATAATACTAGGTCAGAGCAACGTGCAAGGCACGTATGCCTAGTTGGGTGAAACAATTTTTTTTACAAAATACGTATGTATTCACCATATAGTAAACAAGGTATAATTCTCTACATGTGATACATAATTTCATTTAGGAAAGAAAAATCAATTTCAAAGAGTAACCGATAAGAAAGTCCTACAAGCACTTTAGTTCAATAAAAAATTATGTATTTTAAATTAAAGCAATCATTTTATGACAGGAGGATCATTATGATCCACAAACACGGTACCTCTTCAACTAATTTTACCCTTATAATTTGAAACATATCTATTTGATCATGACCAACAACAATAGTCATAGAGCTCTTAGATTCACAACCAGGTCGAGAACTCCAGTTTTGAGATTCTCAATTCCAACAATTGTAAATTCAAAAGCTTTATATATATAAAAAGATATATATATATATCTATTGAGAGAGAGATTAACAATCGAGACCAATTAATAATTAACATTTTTCCCGTGCATTTTTTTATATGAAAACAACTACATTTATAAAAGAATTACATAAAAATAATTATATAAATTGACGTAGTTTTAATAGATTTGTTAAATCTATTTTATAATAAAAATAATTATATAATCTAATAAATCAGATCAAGTCACGCTAATTTATAAGATTATTTTTTTATAATATATTGTACCTAAATATTTTCTTTTTATACGTACGTACTTGAGTTCGTAGATGGCCATTTTTTTTTTGAAAATATAGATGGCCATTAGTGGATATTAAAGGAGCTGATGTGTGTCCGGCTTTAAGCCATATATGGGATCTACTACTTTTTGATATATAACACGTGCCGAATCATAATTTGCTGAAGAAAAAAGTTGGATTGAATAACTGTAGGAAACCAAGCGTCAATAAATAATCCATCCATGCATGTGCATGACCTTTAACGGAAAAAAAGTATTAACTTTAACGGAAAACAACAAAATCTGTTAAACCAATAATCTCTATTAGATAGACACTTTTTATATATATAGAGAGATAATATAGATATATATATATATATATATGTATGTATGTATAGATAATGATAAGCTTATTACTTCTTACCACTTATTTACTATTTATTTTTATTTATTTATTTTTTTATTTAATGGTTAAAGAAGTAACTATTAGTAAAGTTATATATATATTTTAATTTTTTCTGAAAGATTAAAGATGTTAAAAAAATACTTAAAAAAATAATAAAAAAATAAAAATTTCAAATACACTATAATTTTTTAATTATCCTTTATATATATATATATATTCCACCTAACAAATTGCTACTAAAATATAAACAATCATAACATCAGAATTTGTTTCCTATAAATTTTCTTATAATTTAGGTAAAAGACAAACTTCTTAAAATTTTTTCTTAGGTCTTACTCATCTTTTCAAAATCTCTTTCATTTCTTATCTTTTCTCTATTGCATTAAAATAATATTTTTTTAATTCTTTTTTCTACTCTTTTATTTGTTCATCGACTTTAACTATTCATTTTTTTTTTATCTTTCCAGGAATGATCCGAATAAAACTTTTTAACTTATTTTTTTTCACATTTTCATAATTATTTAATTATTTGTTGACCCATATTTTTTATTTCTCATCTGTAACGATTTTTTTAAACAACTCATCTCTCTAAATGATAATATTTTTGAAATAAGTACTTTTGTAATAATAATATTTAAAACAAATAATATTTTCACAAATGGTCAGATTTTTTTTTAAAAAAAATAGATCATCCCATTGGTGACATTTTTTTAAAATTTTTTTAATTATAGTAAATATAAGTACGAGAGAAAATATAAATAATTAAAAGAAGAATTTGTTTTATTTATTAGAATAAAATATATATAAAAAAGTTATTTAGGGACGGAAAGTGACAACTGTTCACGTTCTAAAACTTTTTCCTAAGATAGGACAGGAAGGAAAGGTATTTTTATCGAAAAAGATAAATTTATTTACTAAAATTTAGGAATTTTGGTGTGTTCAGGCATCCTGCTGCAGATGCTCTCAAACGAAAACCACCATTATCCTACATGCAAACGATCATCATCTAGGATTATAATTACCAAAATCAAACAACCTTTTTTCTAAAAATTTTAGAGAAGTTATTATTATAAAATTACAAAAATACAGAGTTCCCATTACAATGGTATGAATATAATCCACGGCCTCTTGCTGCTCTTACAAATCTTCCTCCTCTTCCCCTGATTTTGTTCCTAAGGAATCCATTCACGTTACCATTAGTTTTCAACCTCTTTGCCTCATGATCTTCTTCACTCTTGTTAGTCCCTACATCATCTTTAATCTCTTCGCTTTCATCCTTTTTGCGTTTGAGGAAATTCGCAAGCTCTTGGAAAGCAGCATTGGCATCATCACTCTTCATTAGCTCTTCGGCAACCTCGGCTGGGGTCACCTGCGTGCTGTCTATCAGGCCTTCGATCTCTGTGTACAGGTGGTGGCAGTCGCGGCCGTGAGCGCCGGCACCGAGGTAGTTAGAGGCCAAGAGCTTAAACCCACGGCTGGTGCAGTATGACATGTTGATATGCATGTCCATCCGGCCGGGACGCAACAGGGCTGGGTCGAGCCGGTCCTTGTGGTTGGTCGTGAACACGATGATTCGCTCGTCCCCACAGCTCGACCACAGCCCATCAATGAAGTTTAGTAGACCCGACAACGTCAACTGCAACAAACAAGCATAAAACAAAGAAACCGAAAGTCAATTTTTATTTAAGATTAAGATTAATGAATTATGGACAGAAAATGTATGTAAAAAGCATAGGAATTTACCTTGGTACGAGAAGGTTGATGGAGGGCATCCTGATTTTGCCGATCCTGCATTTCCACGCTGCAATCTATATCTTCAATGACCAGAATAGACCTATTGGTGGTGGATAACAAGACCCCTCTCAGATCGGAATCGGAGTAAATGCTGGTTAGGTCCAAATCATAGATGTCAAACTTGAGGTAATTAGCCATGGCAGCGATCAAGCTCGATTTGCCAGTACCAGGAGGGCCGTACAACAAATACCCTCTCTTCCAAGCCTTTCCCACCCTTTTGTAAAACTCCTTCCTCCTTAAGAACCTTTCCAAGTCATCAATTATGGCCTTTTTGAGGTCGGGATCCATGGCCAGAGTGTCGAATGTCGCCGGATGCTCCAGATTGATCGACCCCCACATGCCCCGGCCCCCTCCATCCTCGTCGCCGAATGGGCACTCGCGGCTGTAAAGCTTCACTACCTTGTCCTCCTCTTTAATGGCTTTGGCTCTGAGCAGAACATGAGGGAGGTAATAGTCGAGCACCTTGTCTTTGAATTTTTTGTTGAAGATCAGCTCGAAGCAACGCTGCTCGCTGGAGTGCGGGTTCTTGGGTTCGATGCAGACAAACCGCCATCTGAGCTGGATGTTCTCGAACCTATCCAGGATCTCCTCGCCCTTAGTGATGTAGACGCTGAGGTTCTTTTGGCGTTGGGCTTTGCCGACGAGGAGGCGCTCGGTGGAGGGGCTAATCTTGGTGCCGAGGTAGATCTCGGCGGCGTTGTAGACCTGGTTCCGGGCCATGCCGCAGCGCTCGTCAATGACGAGGGTGAGAGTAGAGGAGAGAGGGGTGAAGAGATAGCGCAAGGCGGAGAAGAGGTAGGAGCGGAACTGGTGCGGGACTAGGTCGTTGGCCATGGAGCGGACTAGCATCATGGAGCCGGCAAAGGAAGCATAGGCGGAGAACAATGAGGAGGCTGAGGGGGGCATATCTTTGAGAGAGAACATCGTACAAAACTGAACTCACAGCTTGGAGAATTCAGTAAGGGTAGTGATAGGTTATACCCAATTAGTATCCATCTGCTATTTATGAAAAGAGAAATGATAAATACAGATGTGAGTGTGCAAGCCGCGTGCAGTCTCTTTGATAAAAAGTAAATAAAGATGGGATCCACTTGAAAAAAAATTAAGTTNGTGTGAGTGTGCAAGCCGCGTGCAGTCTCTTTGATAAAAAGTAAATAAAGATGGGATCCACTTGAAAAAAAATTAAGTTTTTAATAGCGGACCCCACTCCTTTTCAAAGCGACTGTATGGCGTTTGCGCACTCCACGACTGTAAGTAGAATTACTCGAATGAAAAAGAATTGGTATCGGCCATTGTTTGGCATCCGCCAAAACACACCCCCGTGTCAACCGGTTTTAGGGTTTGATTTTTTTTTTAGCATTGCTATGTATCATCCTACACACTACACATCAATGTGTTTTTTATTTATTTTTATTTATTTTTTCAATTTTTTTTTTATTTTACGCTTCTTGAAACATTTATATTTTATTCGTCATCCATATAATATACATTTAATAAGATAAACAAATAAAAAAAATAAAAAAATTATAATG
>QEOT01003500.1:0-16882 GCA_003123785.1 Pterocarya stenoptera | reverse complement strand
ATGTTTCATTTTCTATCATTTTAAGTGATTTTATATTTAATTAATTCGTGCATGCATGAATCACTTCAACGGTATTATATTAATCAGAAATGTTATATACAACCGTGTAGCGAAACCCCTGCGTAACCAGGCCCACTTTTTATTAAAAAAAAATTATTTTTTCTGCTTCTCTCTCCATTTCACTTAGCTCATCGTTCATCTCTATCTGTCACCAGTGTTCCTCAAAAGTCTTAAGCTAGATTTAATGAGTGTGTTGAGGTCCGTGCTCTTAAGATACTACATTGTTTTTGCAAAAATGCTTTGATTTTTCAATGTCGCACCAAACCAATATGGACTGAGGGGTGCTATGTGATTGTGTCTGATAGAGTGCTCCCAGTTGGCTTCACTTAGAGAAACGTTTAGTAGTATGAGGCAAAAAAATGGCGAAATCTATCTCATGCTTCAAGATAATCACTTGCGGTAGCGATTCAGGAGACAAAGATGATCTCGAGGTCTTTGAGGTATCCGATTTGCCCTGACTTCGGAGTTCTTTGTTTTTCTTCACTCATATCTGTTTGACCTTCTCTCATGTTTTTCTTTGACTTGTTCAATCCGAGTTTGATGGTCTTGGATGCTTTTAGAGTTACTAAGTAGTCGATTGTTCTCTATTTGGAAACTTTGATAATCTTTTAGGTCCGTGCTCTTAAGAACGAAGAAGAGGAGGAGGAAGAAAGAAAGAGTAAACAAGAAAGAAAAGGAAAGACTAAAGAAAGAGAGTACTATTCTTCAGTCTTTTAGCTCATGGCAAACAACAACGTTCCAATAATGCCACGTGGGAGACGATGTCGTGGAGGTTCCCCTGCGCGGTTGTGTAAAGCATTTCTCTATATTAATTGATGTGATTAATTACAATTTTAGGTGGGGTGGTGCTATTTCCACATAGAGATGCTACCGAAACACTCACTGAATAGGTAAAAAAAATAGTCTTTTTTTATTTTTTATTTTAAATATTTAAAAATAATCAAAAATCAAAAATTCATTTTAAAATCTGTACTTAACAATTAAGTAAAAAAAAAAAAATTAATAGGTAGCCACCATCTGTCCACCTCCTGTGGAAAAAGCATTTTCCTTTGGGTTTTGTTATACAATTTCTTACTATTCACCTACACTCTACACTCTATAATTTTTAATATTTTTTTAAAATTTTTTTTAAATTTATTTTTTTAAACTATTTCAAATTTTTTATTCACTATTCATATAAAAAATATTTGATAAAAGAAAATTAAAAAAAATTAAAAAAAAAGTAAAGTATAAAGTGTAGGTAAATAGTAAGAAGTTGTGAAGATTATTTGTTTCCCTTTTAGGTGATTGTCTTATAAGACAGACAGGCGAGTACATAATTCAGATTCGTTACCGATTACAGAGTAACATAACTCAGCTTGGACCCCAAGTCATGAGTGCCAGCCTGGCTTTCTACCACTTCTGGAAACAGTCACCAATTCAGTTCGTGTAAGCTATATAATGAAATATTCTTTGTTTGGCCAAGGCATACGTTTTATTTTTTCTTTGGTCAAGAAGTACTGGAAACATGGCTGACTTGGATATGTGTCATCTGAGATTGTGTTTAAATGTTGAATTGAATTGAGTTGAGATGATAAAATGTTATTAGAATATTATTTTTTAGTATTATTATTATTTTAAAATTTAAAAAAATTGAATTATTTATTATATTTTATATTAAAATTTAAAAAAATTATAATAATAAATTAAGATGAATTGAATTGAATTGAATTGAGGAGCCAACGTAGTCAAGACTAGGCGATATGATATGTCTGGCTGGCACAGAATAATTTTTGGAATTTGATGGATATTATCAACGATGATGTACACCTAATTTATCCCATTGATTTCTTTGATAATAAAAAAAATTAAAAAATATATATATATGAAAAGAGAAATAGTAAAATTCTTAATTCTATCTCTTTTTTTATATTTGTGTTTTTAATTATTTTTATTTTTTAATAAGCACGGTCTACTAGATTGTGGTAGTGCCACATCGCGATAATAAAGTGAGTGATATAAATTAAAGACATAATAACATTACTCGTTTTATAAATTATTTTATCAAAATATCTTCCTTTAAAATAAAATTATATAAAAGATTGCGTGTTTATGATTTTTCCTAATCAAAATTTTCATTTGATTTCAAATTCGTAAAAAGGGAATGATAGTTTAAAATTTATTTAAATTTAATACCATCCAATTCGAACACTTGAAGTAGAAATCAATTATGATTTCACTTTATTTTAATTGATTTACGATTTTTGGCTACATATTAATTGCTAATCAATATTTTCGATGAGATGCAGAGACATTTGTTTCTACTCGGAGAGGAAAACCTGGAGAGACTGACACATATCACGTTTAATTGATATTTGCTGTCCCCAACTAGTCGTGCTGAGATTCTTGCACGATATGATTGCACGTTACTTTAACTTTATGAATTGAAAGGAATCAAGTTGCATATAATTCTTTTTTTTCTCTTTTTTTTTTTTATGGGAAATTGATTTCTTATATTTATCAATGACCCGATACATACAGAAAAATTTATAGATCACAAACCAGTTATTATATTTTGAGTTCTACCAGTACACAAATTCTTTTTGTAACTGGTATGGTCTTAACTACTACTATAGCTCTTTATAAACAAATCATTTAAGAGACAGCACTCTGCCTAAAATAGAGACTTATACCCCACCCTTCATAAGAGGAGAGAACTTAACCTCTACGGACAAAACGTCCAAGAGATGATTTTTTTTTAACTAAATAAAAGGAAACAGCAGTGAAAACAGAAAGATAGATGTGAAAATGACAAATTACAATTTAGATTTACTTTGGTAGACTACGAAATCAGCCATAAAAGTCAAATATGAACGATCTGATCTAGTGATCTGCCACTATCTTTCCAACGATTGACCTAGGAAGCATCTTGTGCTGCTTGTGCCTTACAAGAGGTGTTGGAGAACTGTAGATCCATCTTTTCAGCCTTGAAGGAAACAAAATAAATTAATAAAAGAAGAGAGAGGAGGGAAGAAGAGTGAGGAGATGAGAGAAGGAGGGATGGAGATAGGAGGGAAAGATAGGAGAAAGGAAGAGAAATGGGGGATGGATAAAGGAGGAAAGGAGAAAGGAGGGCTCTTGCTTCTCTAGCGATTTGGAAGATCTCTGAAAGAGAGTTTTAATCAAGTTGAATATTAAAAAATTGGATTAGTATTTACTAATTTAGACTTTATTCTTTAGTATACATAATTATTAATAGTATCATACATTTTATATATGCTTAATAAATATCAAATAATTCATTATACATAGATTATTCATACTTGCTTGTAACTTAGGTATTTAAAAAAAATTACCTAATTATTTTAATTAAGTGTAACTAGTAGAGTATGTATGAATGTATGATGTATTAACTATTTAGATATAATGACATAAATTATCACATGATTTATGATTTATTATTAATTGATAGCATATATTATTTTATATTTTATATGATCAATGATAATAAATTAAATAAAAATTATATCATTAACTTATATATTTACTATATAAAAATAATATATTAAATTATTAAAAATATTTTTAAAATATACATAAGAGTTCGGTCTAATCCGGTCCAAAATTTATAGACCTCGGGACCGAACATAATTTTTTCGGTTCATAATTTATGGGACCGAAACCTACCGGTCTCAACTTTGATCCGATCTGGTCCGAACTAAATGGTTCGATCTGATCAGTTTTGTTCGGTCTGGACCGAGNCGTACAAAACTGAACTCACAGCTTGGAGAATTCAGTAAGGGTAGTGATAGGTTATACCCAATTAGTATCCATCTGCTATTTATGAAAAGAGAAATGATAAATACAGATGTGAGTGTGCAAGCCGCGTGCAGTCTCTTTGATAAAAAGTAAATAAAGATGGGATCCACTTGAAAAAAAATTAAGTTTTTAATAGCGGACCCCACTCCTTTTCAAAGCGACTGTATGGCGTTTGCGCACTCCACGACTGTAAGTAGAATTACTCGAATGAAAAAGAATTGGTATCGGCCATTGTTTGGCATCCGCCAAAACACACCCCCGTGTCAACCGGTTTTAGGGTTTGATTTTTTTTTTAGCATTGCTATGTATCATCCTACACACTACACATCAATGTGTTTTTTATTTATTTTTATTTATTTTTTCAATTTTTTTTTATTTTACGCTTCTTGAAACATTTATATTTTATTCGTCATCCATATAATATACATTTAATAAGATAAACAAATAAAAAAAATAAAAAAATTATAATGTGTGGTGTGTAGAATGATACAAAGATTAATTTTTTTTTTTCGCGTAACGTTAGAGAGTAACTATTATTGTAAGTGTACATTTTATATTTATTATGTGGTTTTTTCATTTTTTTTTATTTTTTTTATTTTAAAAATAGACGGTTTAAATAAAATCACGTGGTATGACTTCTATCAATATATATATATATTTTCTCTCGTTGCAATCGACAATTTGATATGAGAGAGAAAACTTGGAGAGAGAGAAGTGACCTGGCTGGGGAGCCAAAAACTAATCTACCTTGGCAAGCAAGTTTGGACGTTGGATAATCATTAAAAGGACAGGATCCTATGCATCAAGCACCAAATTCTATTCAATGAATCCAAAAGATACTGATCAGCTTGACAATGTTGACATTGTTAATTTGTTGTTGGAAATCATATTTTGTTCAGCTTCAACGATAGATTCACGAATAATATGAGCTTGTGGTGGAAAAAATTTATTCAAGTGTTGTAAAGGATATCAAAAATTCATTTAAAATTTAAGACCAACATTTGAATTTTTTAAAATTTCGCAATTCGGAGTTTAGTTTTCATGAAGCTCGCAATTAGTACATCCATCAATTTTTCGTTAGAAAATAAATGGGATGCCATATTTTTTTTTTTTTTTTTTTTTTTTAACTAACATATGACATAAATAGTCATATTAACCAATCAAAGCTGACACTAATATGCTTAATAGTGAGTTTTATGAAGTTCATGCATTGATTTTGTTAAAAATTAAAAAACGAGAGATCTCGAATTGCAAATATATTTATATATATAAATCAAATATTAATTTTTCCATTAATATTAAAATGTTTCATTTTCTATCATTTTAAGTGATTTTATATTTAATTAATTCGTGCATGCATGAATCACTTCAACGGTATTATATTAATCAGAAATGTTATATACAACCGTGTAGCGAAACCCCTGCGTAACCAGGCCCACTTTTTATTAAAAAAAAATTATTTTTTCTGCTTCTCTCTCCATTTCACTTAGCTCATCGTTCATCTCTATCTGTCACCAGTGTTCCTCAAAAGTCTTAAGCTAGATTTAATGAGTGTGTTGAGGTCCGTGCTCTTAAGATACTACATTGTTTTTGCAAAAATGCTTTGATTTTTCAATGTCGCACCAAACCAATATGGACTGAGGGGTGCTATGTGATTGTGTCTGATAGAGTGCTCCCAGTTGGCTTCACTTAGAGAAACGTTTAGTAGTATGAGGCAAAAAAATGGCGAAATCTATCTCATGCTTCAAGATAATCACTTGCGGTAGCGATTCAGGAGACAAAGATGATCTCGAGGTCTTTGAGGTATCCGATTTGCCCTGACTTTGGAGTTCTTTGTTTTTCTTCACTCATATCTGTTTGACCTTCTCTCATGTTTTTCTTTGACTTGTTCAATCCGAGTTTGATGGTCTTGGATGCTTTTAGAGTTACTAAGTAGTCGATTGTTCTCTATTTGGAAACTTTGATAATCTTTTAGGTTCGTGCTCTTAAGAACGAAGAAGAGGAGGAGGAAGAAAGAAAGAGTAAACAAGAAAGAAAAGGAAAGACTAAAGAAAGAGAGTACTATTCTTCAGTCTTCGAGCTCATGGCAAACAACAACGTTCCAATAATGCCATGTGGGAGACGATGTCGCGGAGGTTCCCCTGCGTGGTTGTATAAAGCATTTCTCTATATTAATTGATGTGATTAATTACAATTTTAGGTGGGGTGGTGCCATTTCCACTTAGGATGCTACCGAAACACTCACTGAATAGGTAAAAAAAATAGTCTTTTTTTATTTTTTATTTTAAATATTTAAAAATAATCAAAAATCAAAAATTCATTTTAAAATCTGTACTTAACAATTAAGTAAAAAAAAAAAATTAATAGGTAGCCACCATCTGTCCACCTCATGTGGAAAAAGCATTTTCCTTTGGGTTTTGCTATACAATTTCTTACTATTCACCTACACTTTACACTCTATAATTTTTAATATTTTTTTAAAATTTTTTTTAAAATTTATTTTTTTAAACTATTTCAAATTTTTTATTCACTATTCATATAAAAAATATTTGATAAAAGAAAATTAAAAAAAATTAAAAAAAAGATAAAGTATAAAGTATAGGTAAATAGTAAGAAGTTGTGAAAATTATTTGTTTCCCTTTTAGGTGATTGTCTTATAAGACAGGCGAGTACATCATTCAGATTCGTTACCGATTACAGAGTAACATAACTCAGCTTGGACCCCAAGTCATGAGTGCCAGCCTGGCTTTCTACCACTTCTGGAAACAGTCACCAATTCAGTTCGTGTACGCTATATAATGAAATATTCTTTGTTTGGCCAAGGCATACGTTTTATTTTTTTCTTTGGTCAAGAAGTACTGGAAACATGGCTGACTTGGATATGTGTCATCTGAGATTGTCTTTAAATGTTGAATTGAGTTGAGTTGAGATGATAAAATGTTGTTAGAATATTACTTTTTAGTATTATTATTATTTTAAAATTTTTAAAAAATTGAATTATTTATTATATTTTATATTAAAATTTAAAAAAATTATAATAATAAATTAAGATGAATTGAATTGAATTGAATTGAATTGAGGAGCCAACGAAGTCAAGACTAGGCGATATGATATGTCTGGCTGGCGCAGAATAATTTTTGGAATTTGATGGATATTATCAACGATGATGTACACCTAATTTATCCCATTGATTTCTTTGATAATAAGAAAAAAAATTAAAAAATATATATATATGAAAAGAGAAATAGTAAAATTCTTAATTCTATATCTTTTTTTTATATTTGTGTTTTTAATTATTTTTATTTTTTAATAAGCACGGTCTACTAGATTGTGGTAGTGCCACATCGCGATAATAAAGTGAGTGATATAAATTAAAGACATAATAACATTACTCGTTTTATAAATTATTTTATCAAAATATCTTCTTTTAAAATAAAATTATATAAAAGATTGCGTGTTTATGATTTTTCCTAATCAAAATTTTCATTTGATTTCAAATTCGTAAAAAGGGAATGATAGGGTAAAATTTATTTAAATTTAATACAATCCAATTCGAACACTTGAAGTAGAAATCAATTATGATTTCACTTTATTTTAATTGATTTACGATTTTTGGCTACATATTAATTGCTAATCAATATTTTCGATGAGATGCAGAGACATTTGTTTTTACTCGGAGAGGAAAACCTGGAGAGACTGACACATATCACGTTTAATTGATATTTGCTGTCCCCAACCAGTCGTGCTGAGATTCTTGCACGATATGATTGCACGTTACTTTAACTTTATGAATTGAAAGGAATCAAGTTCATGCATATAATTCTTTTTTTTTTTTCTTTTTTTATTTATTTATGAGAAATTGACTTCTTACATTCATTAATGGACGGATACATACATAAAAATTTCTAGATCACAAGCCAGTTATTATATTTTGAGTTCTATCAGTATACAATTTTTTTTTTTGTAATTGGTATAATCTTAACTACTACTATAGCTCTTTATAAACAAATCATTTAAGAGACAGCACTCTGTCTAAAATAGAGACTTATACCCCACCCTTCATAAGAGGAGAGAACTTAACCTCTACGAACAAAACGTCCAAGAGATGATTTTTTTTTTAACTAAATAAAAGGAAACAATAGTGAAAACAGAAAGATAGATGTGAAAATGACAAATTACAATTTAGATTTACTTTAGTAGACTACGAAATCAGCCATAAAAGTCAAATATGAACGATCTGATCTAGTGATCTGCCACTATCTTTCCAACGATTGACCTAGGAAGCATCTTGTGCTGCTTGTGCCTTACAAGAGGTGTCGGAGAACTGTAGATCCATCTTTTCAGCCTTGAAGAAAACAAAATAAATTAATAAAAGAAGAGAGAGGAGGGAAGAAGAGTGAGGAGATGAGAGAAGGAGGGATGGAGATAGGAGGGAAAGATAGGGGAAAGGAAGAGAAATGAGGGATGGATAAAGGAGGGAAGGAGAAAGGAGGGCTCTTGCTTCTCTAGCGATTTGGAAGATCTCTGAACGAGAGTTTTAATCAAGTTGAATATTAAAAAATTGGATTATTATTTACTAATTTAGACTTTATTCTTTAGTATACATAATTATTAATAGTATCATACATTTTATATATGCTTAATAAATATCAAATAATTCATTATACATAGATTATTCATACTTGCTTGTAACTTAGGTATTTAAAAAAAATTACCTAATTATTTTAATTAAGTGTAACTAGTAGAGTATGTATGAATGTATGATGTATTAACTATTTAGATATAATGACATAAATTATCACATGATTTATGATTTATTATTAATTGATAGCATATATTATTTTATATTTTATATGATCAATGATAATAAATTAAATGAAAATTATATCATTAACTTATATATTTACTATATAAAAATAATATATTAAATTATTAAAAATATTTTTAAAATATACATAAGAGTTCGGTCTAATCCGGTCCAAAATTTATAGACCTCGGGACCGAACATAATTTTTTCGGTTCATAATTTATGGGACCGAAACCTACCGGTCTCAACTTTGATCCGATCTGGTCGAACTAAATGGTTCGATCTGATCAGTTTTGTTCGGTCTGGACCGAGCTCCATACACCCCTAGATATAGATCCGTGATTGCAAGTTTTTGAAATTTAAAAGTTATACAGTGAGATTCTGAATTGCAAAAAAGTAAAAATTCAGCTACTGATTTTAGAATTACACGTTAAAAATAGAGAAGATTTGCATTTAGATATGAAGTCAACGCTTCGGATGAATCCACAGGCTGATCATAGAGATGACTGGAAAACCTAACTCAAGTATATGACTGGGAGTTCCTTAATTTTCTAGTCCTATATTTCTGTTCAATGGGAAAATTAATCATCTGGGCTTCTTCCATAACACTGGGTTCTCTTGTCATCTAAACCCTAGAGTAGCCTTTAGTCGAGACATGAATCTAACCCCAGTCTGAAAAGATTAGGCGCTACTCAATTCTATATATAGCTGGCATGGCTGATTACAAACATTTTCTTCTTCTGATCATGCTCTTTGCTCTAGTGTTCCTCGCAGATTTTCTTGGTTTGTTCTCCAATTTCTGCCTTTTGGCCTTCTGAATTCCAGCATTTTTCTGATCTTCAGCAGCAGCAGCATCCTCAGCATCATCGCCTTCTATGTTCTTCCGCTTGAGAAGCTTGATGAGTCCTTGGAGTGCAACATCAGTATTGTCACTCTTCATCAACTCTTCGGCAACCTGTGCAGGTGTCACATTTGTGTTTTCTAGGAAGCCTTCGATCTCTGAAAACAGGTAGTGGTGGCCGCGGATTCCCAGGTAAGTGTTGGCCAGCTGCTTGAAGCCATGCGAGGTGCAGTAGGACATGTGAATGTGCATGTCCATGCGCCCAGGACGCAACAGTGCAGGATCTAACCTTTCCTTGTGGTTGGTGGTAAAGACGATGATTCTCTCATCTCCACAGCTTGACCATAACCCGTCTATGAAGTTTAGTAGTCCAGAGAGTGTCAACTGCACCAGCTTAAACCCCAAAAAAAAATTATGATATCTCTGTGTTAATTGGAGTCCTCCCTGGACCCTTCTAGTTGCATTTCATTGTGGATGATGCAAATTAAACGAAATCAAATCCAACTATGCCATCAAATGATCAAATTAAAAGACAACATTTTTCGAACAATCATTATCTTTTCTTTAAGCTGGGTGGCATTGGAAAAAGTCCAAGCCTTTCGGCCTCTGCAAAGTGGCCACTTGGGTGTATGAGAGTGATCAGAAACCAAACTGGGCCTCTTTAAAAGCATGAAAATGGTCAATCAAATTCTCTACAACAATACAATTGGGTTGAAACTCACTCCTTTCATACAATTAGGCCATGCGTAGAAAGTCCATGCAGTAAAAGTCTTACAGAGGTTCAAACAAATTAGGAAAGGTTTTTTTATTCTTTATTTAAAAAAAAAAAAAAAAAACTTAAAAACCTGAAGAATTGAGTCAATATAGGCTATAGGAGGCTATAATTTGGATCATATTGTTAGATAGTGTCGGTTGGGAACTAAATATATGTAAGAGGACAATTGTTTTTGAGC
Organism: Pterocarya stenoptera; assembly: GCA_003123785.1. Classification (NCBI taxonomy): domain Eukaryota; kingdom Viridiplantae; phylum Streptophyta; class Magnoliopsida; order Fagales; family Juglandaceae; genus Pterocarya; species Pterocarya stenoptera. The sequence goes on along the minus strand of QEOT01003500.1, from coordinate 6,423 downwards.
CATTTTTCAACATAAATAGATGAAAAAAAGGTAAACCCTGTACGTGAAATAGACACGATCATGTTGAAAGATGGAATAGCTATATATATATCTAGCTTTACACGAACGAAGATCCTTCTGTGGTACCCTCAACGTACTATTCTTCAAATCACTTTCCTACCTAACATGAAATGTGTTTTGTATTTAGTGGTAGTGGTGGTGAGGTCATAAAGAAGAAATGCATGGGCCTCTGGCTGGCGTGGCTTGACGGTAAAAAAAATTATGATCGATGTTTTTAGCATGTCAAGTGGCCACATATATGCATGCTCGCTAGGTGGGGCTTATAAGGAATGAAAGCACCAAATCAGATGATCAACAATCGATTCCACATGATTTCAGCAAACATATCCCTTAATTTATATCATAAAACCAGTTCTACAAGAAAAAATTATTCATTCCTTATAAACATACCCAAGACTTTGTCTACAGGTGAGATTATCCCTCAACAACTTCCCTCACGTGCAGTCTAATATTTTTCATGATTCCTATCACGAGATAAGTAGTGTGGTCCCCAATCTGTCACCATGTAAATAGTGTAGGCCCCTAAATTTTTAAGACAAGTAATGATTTCGTATTACGGGATATTGCTTTTTCAACCCAATCAAATACTCATGTAATTGTGATTCATGACCAACATGAAAAGAGGCAAATAATCAAAACAATTAGGTCCCGTTTGTTTATATAAAACTATTATCTTATCTCATCTCATCTTGTTTCAATCATTATAATTTTTTCAAATTTTTATACAAAAATATAATAAACAATTCAACTTTTTTAAATTTTAACATAAAAATAATATTAAAAAATATATATTATATTAATATTTTATTTAACTACTATTTAAAATATCTCATATCATTTGAACTGTAATTCAAGCGAGGCCTTAATTAAATATTTGCAAAGGCATTGGAAAAGAGGAGTAGTAGTAGTAGTGCAAGTGCAAAATGTGCAACACATGAGGCTACCCAATACCTATTATTGTAAAAACACAACTGTTAAAATCAGAATCTGAAAAGGTAAAAGAAGCCCGATATATTTAATTATGGGATATATGCACCACTCAGGAGCAAAGTTTCCATTGGCTGATTAGTCAGGGCAGCTAGCAATTTTAGACTTTCTTTTTACGAGGAATAGTAACTTTCATACAAATCAAAAGGATTGCAGAATCAGAATGCAAATAATGGGGGAAAAAAAGAACTTGAACAGTAATCATACCTGTGCATCAGATTGCTTCCGCCCATCTCCACGCCGACGATCTTGAAGCTCGATGCTGCAATCAATATCTTCAATCACAAGTATGGACCGATTTGCAGTAGCCAGCAACAATTTTCTCAGGTCAGAATCCCGCAGTATATTTGCAAGTTGCAGATCATAGACGTCAAACTTCAAGTGATTAGCCATGGCTGCAATCAAGCTGGATTTTCCGGTGCCTGGAGGTCCATACAACAAGTACCCTCGTTTCCATGCCCTCCCTACTCTCTTATAAAACTCTTTCCTCTTCACAAACCTGTTTAGGTCGTCTATAACAGAATTTTTCAGTTCTGGGTCCATGGCTAACGTCTCAAACGTAGCCGGGTGCTCCAGATTAATGGACTCCCACTTGACTCCATGATAAGCGGAACCATTCAGTGTGAACATCTTCAAGACCCTCTCCTCATCCTTAATGGCCTTGGCTCTCTCAAGGACAAACGGCAGGTACGTGTTCAAGATCAGATCCTTGTGTTTCTGAAGAAAAGTCAGCTCAAAGAAGCGCTTCTCAGATCTCGGTTGGGAATCGTTGGGGTTGCTTTTCTCTGACTCGGCACAAACAAATCTCCACTTAAGCTCAACCCCATCGTAGGAATCAATCACTTTCTCTCCCTTCTCGAGTCGGATCATAAGATTCTTCTCCTTGGGGCTTTTGCTGATCTTGAGCCTCTCGGTGTTGGGGCTGATCTTGGTGGAGAGGTAAACCTCTGCAGCATCGTAGACTTGGTTCCGGGACATGCCACTGGTCTCTTCGACGAATAGGGTAAGTTTAGGCGAATGAGGCTTAAAATAGTATCTGAGGGTGGAGAGAAGAAAGCTACGAACCGGTTGGGGAATGACTTCGTTAGCCATTGAACGGACAAGCATCATTGAAGCGGCCATGGAAGCATAGGCTGAAAATAGAGATGATGGTGAAGGTATGTCTCTAGTCATGGAAAACATGATTGCAAAACTTTGATGAGCTCGCTCAACCTGCAAGTTTGAGTGTTGTTTCAAGGTTTCAGAGCTGTGGCCTGTGGGAGTAGTAGTACTGGAGTTGTAGTAGTGCTCCAAAACAACATATATAAAGATTTAATAATTATTTACTTTATCTTTGGAATGGGATCATGACCACAATATGAGATGATCGACTTTGTTTTATTTTTATATTTTTTTTTTTCCCCTTCTTTTAATTTGGAGGAGTCGTCGTCGTCGTCTTATGAAAATAGTTTCCTTAAGGAAGGCCAACCTAGTGAGCCTGCTTTACTTTTTTTTATAAACAAAAGGACGATAGAAAAAGCTTGTGTGGCACGAATGATAAAAGGTACAAATGGCATAAAAAGTATGATGGTTCAATGCATGTTACTTTGTTCCACAATCCAATTGCGTGTCAAACCCGTTGTCCGTCTAGCTATGTGATCTTTAAAGCTGGGAGGTCTAGCTAGCTAGCTAGCTATGTGAAAACTCCTACAGCTTTTTAGGGTTAGGGTATTGTCTCTTTTGTCATCGGAATGGAATTCCATCAAGATTCTTAGCCTAGTTCGCACCTTAATCATGAAAGTTGAGATAAAAATTTAAAATTAAATAAAATATTATTTAAATATATATTTTTAATATTATTTTTATTTTAAAATTTAAAAAAATTAAATTATTTATTTTATTTTCACTACAAAAAAAAATGAATATTTATAATATTTTTTGTAATGAAAATAGACTCATTTTACTAGAAATAATTAGTCGTAAATAAATAATTTTCTTGTAGTATTTATATAAAAATTTAAAAAAATTATAATAATTAGATAAAATAAAATAAAATAAAATGAGATAAAATTTTTTGTAAAAATTAACGAGGTTACAGTAGTACGTAGTCTATGGATTATTGGTCAAACTCAAATATTTAAGCTCACTAGCTAGCAACTTATAATAATATAATGTTCATTTTAGCCTTAAAATTACGTCCCTGTATGGACAAATTAATAATATTGGTGATGAAAGCCATTATATATATACCTCCCTAGCTAATTATTGTCACAATCAACACGCGTTACGTACGATTGTAATCAAGGCCGTTTCAATAACATGCACTTTGAAACTGACATCAGCTGATCGTGTCGGCCATCATGTAATTTATAAAATGCATATATAGCTCGATCGACTCAACATTTTTAGCAAAGAGGACTGGCCATTCATCATGTACTAATTAATTGTGTCGTGTCGGGCGTTCATTTTAGTTCATCATGTCCAAGTCATTAATTATGTGTCATATATATCTATATAATATGATCAGTTACTCATAACCAAGTTAATTGTGATGAGCTTGTGTCGAATTCGATTGGTGGGTTGGGTAAAAATAATTGCTTTTTTTTTTTTTTTATATGTTGATGTTGCATATATGGGTTTCAGACCAGTTAAATTGGATTTTTTTTTTATACATTTGGATAGAGGGGATTCTGAATCTAAGACTCATTTTGGAGGCTGGAAGTTTATGTCAATCAAGCCACAGATCTTTGACTTGTCAAATTAGACTTAAATATTGACCATTTAACTAATTGCATGAGTCAAGCTAGCTCATCAATTTTAATTTTCTGATTTCATATATATTAGACAGGGCGACTCTTCTATTAGACAAATTAGGTAATTGCTTAAGGCTTCTAATGAAAGAAGACCAAAAACAAAAAATATATATATAAAGTAGAATTTCTTTTTAAAAAATATATACTCAATAAAAAAACTTTAAATAACTCAATGAGAATGAGAATATAAATAAGATCAAATCGATATTATATCATTATTAGTTTTTAAAAATATCACATATAATAATTATTTTACCTATTCTCTTTCTAAGAATATACTTCTCTTTTGTCATTATTGGTTTAATATATAATTAATGTGAAAATTATAAATAGCAAAATTTAATTTTACAATGTTCATAAAAGGTTTTTGTATAATCCTTTAAAGAGGCAAATGTTCACTTTTTTTCAAATGTGTAAGTTGTTTATAGAACTTTATTAACAATAATGATTATAATAATGTGTACGTCTAAGAGTTTAAAGTACTTGTAAAACTAGATTTGATAAAATTCTTTCTAAATAAAAAATTTTCTAGTAAAGATTAAGTCAGTTATTAATTAAAAATGTGATATAAAATCTTAATTAATAATTTTACTTTACAAAACGATAGGAATTATTTTTATATAAAAATATAATTTAAAAATAAAAATAAAAATATTTAATTTTACTTTAAAAAAAAAAAAAAAACTCACTCAAAATCTCTAGAACGCATTGAGCCGACCCAACATTAGATTCTTGTCAAGATTGTGGGCAGTATAAAATATTGACAACTTTATTGTTATTAGCAGGCATGCCGTACGTATTTATTCCTTTGATCAGAATAGACAATTATAATAAGGAAAATAAAGATATAAATATATATATAATTCACTTTAAAAAACTTGACTATCAATAGTCATGACAAGATTAATACATCCAATACTCATGCATGGTTATGATCCAAATCGCACCACTCAATCCGATATATTAGTTAATTAAATATAAAACACAAATCTTACATGCAATATTATAAAAAAAGCTGACACAACCAAACATCATGAGTAAAGTATACAGATCATCTCTGAGGTGTTCCATTACTACCTATAAAAACTTACAATATTTCCTTCCCTCAAGATTTAGCCTATTATATATATATATATTAACAGAATATTAATATAATTAATTTCACGTGGTCAAGTTAAATAACAAATTCTTTAAATCTCTCTCTCTATATATAAATATGTATTGTATTTAAATATTCATTTCCATCGGTACTAATTCCTTACGATTTTTGTTTTTATGGTAGTTGGAAAAGTTAATTTGAAGTAATCGTATAAAAAACAGATACATATACATATATATATATATATAAATAAAAACATGATAATTATTTTTAGCAAATATATTTTTAATACAACGTCAATGAATGAAATGAAATGCATACATACTACACACAACAAGACTTAACAACATTATATATATATATATATAGTACTTAGCAAATTCGCACAAAAAATTATAATAATTAATTTGAAAATTTTGTATACAAATGAGATTAGATGAAAATTTTATATCTCATCCCATATTCCATATCCAAAAATTATTCTAGCTGTATAATACAATATACCTCTAAGAGAGCCAGCTAAAATATGGCGAAGCATGCAGTAGCTTTGCCGAGCCCACTATGAATGCTCAAAGAGTCGGGTTACTCTGCCACACAGAATAACTCGTTAAAGTTGACCGGCTTCAGTTTTTTGTATTTTTTTTCTAATTTTTTTAATAATTTAAATATTTTTAAAAAATAAAAAATATATCAATACACTTAAAATTATTTTCTTAATTATTAAATAAAAATAAAAAAATAAAATTGACCAGCCGTCAACTAGAGTGAGCTGGGGCGGCAAGTATCTTTTTCCATGCTCAAAATGTACCATTTTTCTCTTAAACAATTAGCTAACTAGCTCTCATGTCAGTGTCTTTTCTTCAGGAAATTACAAACCAAACACTCTTTACCATTGCAAACAGATGGGGCCTTGGAGTTGGTGTTACTAGCTTTCGGCGTCAGGTTCCAAAATTCCAAAGTTTTTTTCTATCCCAGACTTTCATCACGACTTTTATTAAATAGTAATATTAGATATTATTGTGAATATGCTCACCGTTTTGAAAAAAAAGTGAAATTTATTATTAAAAAATTAATTTTTTTTATATATGTCTTATATTTATTTATTTATTTTTTAAATTATGCAACGTTTACATATTTTACGACTATAAATATCATATATTTTTATTAAAACATATATATTTATGTGTATTCAACCCTTCAAGACCTTGTACGCTGCAGGTTGCTGTGCAATACAAAGTTTCTTCTATCTGATCTTTCGTTGCCAACTAAATTTTCGTTCGTATATTAATTCTCCTTATAAGGTATTAGATTATAGTACGGCTTCCATTTGTGCATGTCATGAAATCTGAATATACCATATTATATATATATATATATATGGAGAGAGAGAGAGAGCATATTCCCATGGGCAGATCAGATTCAGAAAGCAAAAAGATGAAAAACAATTCTACCAATACTTTTTAAAGGTAATTGTAAGAAACTTTT
>QEOT01003496.1:52527-91203 GCA_003123785.1 Pterocarya stenoptera | reverse complement strand
ATATATTTAACTAAATTATAAGATACTTAAAAAATATAAGGATAAAATGTTTCATATTAAATAGATACGATTTATTTCATGTTGAGTTTGGCTTGATTTTCGGTTAAAAATATCATTTTTGAGGTTTGGCTTGACTGTGGCTTGAACCTGGCTCGACTGTGGCTCAACCCTGACTCAAGCAACGTTAGCTCAACACTTTGCTCGACAGTCCGCTCAAGCCGGAGGCCAACCTGTGAGTTTGTTCAACACCCACTCGACACTCCTATCGAGTATTATGGCATCCAAAGAGTTCACTTAACACTCCGCTCGAGCAAGATGGCAATCCTAACGTTCATTCGAACTCCGCTCGACACTTCGCTCAAGCAAATGTTCTAAAATTAGGGTTTTGCGCCGTTTGATGTAAATACATGTTTTTTTATGTATTTTTGCATTTTGTGTTCATTTGGAGCAGCTAGAACTATAGAGGACGCCAACTATTGAGAGGCCTCCCTGTGAGCTTGAGAGCTCATTTGGGTGTATTGGGGTTTTGGGATTAAGGAGTGTTTTGTTATACCTCTCTTTGTATTCTATATTTGTTAGCGAATTCCTTTGAAAATCGACTCCGCCAATGGACGTAGGCTATGTACTAAGCCGAACCACTTAAGTCTTGGTGTCTTTGTATGATTGTTGTTATTTCTTTTGTTTACTTCCATTATTAACTTCGAATTTGCCTCTGTTATTTGGTCATTTCCCCAACGTTTCAAGTACGTAGATTGTAGAAGATCTGATCATTCTATGGAAGAGGACCCAATAACCATGCATTGCATGTGAGAAATCAGTGGAGCGAAGCTGGTAAGGAAAATAGATCCATGGTCATTAGATTAATAGCTAGCTTTCGACATTCTATAATATTATATGATAATATTTTGACAGGAATTGGCGTAGGACTTTTTCTATATGCATATATAGGGAGGCGGATAAATATTATATATCACAAATATTATCCTAAAAACCTAGCGCTAGCTCCATGACTTTCGATATCTTTGACTGAGATCAGGATCATGATATGACTAATGAAAAGGCAAGTGCCAGAATAATTTCGACACACTGAACAGGCATGATAAATCCACCCACGAGTTATATTTTCAAAAGATCAAGACCGGGGAAATAGTAACTTTTCGAGAAGTTGAGTTGTTAAACCATATCTCTCCCCGTTAATAACCTACATCTCTGCATCCTACCATTGATAACAATTAAAAAAAGGGGCCTAATTCCTACTTCCTATACTTCATTGCTTGGTCTTGCCGAGTTCAATTATTCCAAAGTAATTTTGCCCTACTCGGTACGCTCTAGTTTTAACTTCAGGCCCCCATCATGATCAGCTTGGAATTTCTCTTTAATTAATGAGCTTTTGTTTTTAGTTGGTGAGTGGAACTTCCACATTTGCGATGAAAGGGAGAAGAAAAATCCTCGATGATCTTTAGCACCCGCTTTTCGTTCTTCTTTTCTTCTTTTCTTCGTGTATTGTCATCTGTGCATAACCATATAAATTTCTGCGAAGTTTCTCTGCTCCTTCCTTGTTTTCTGAATAGATTTTTTGCCATTAAAATGGTATCTTGTACCCAAACTTTGAATATTCTCACGTTAAAGAACTTAGTGCCCAAAACATGGCAAGCAAAAGTTGCTTTTCCCAGTCCACGGGGTCAAACTTTTGCTTAAAATTATTTCAATTAATATACTCAGTAGTTGAACTCAGAGAAAGGAGACAGACATGCATAATGCATTTCAAAATGGTTCTTTTTCCAGTACTCTGAATGGACTTCATGTGCAAATAGCTATCTGAGTTTAATGGTATTAGGCCCCTCTCAAACTCAAAAATTAATTTATTAGGTGAGACTTTCCTTCACACTTCTAAACTGACCATTAGCCCCTTCTATAAGGGATGTGAGACAATCCCAACAATCTTTCCCTCACACATCAAGCTCTGGGTTAGAGTTGGGACAATCTGTTTCTCCCGTGGACTATTGGGCTTCAGACTGTTGGTAGACCTGGACTCTAATACCGGTGTTGGATGGTTTTGAACCTCTCTCAACCTCAAAACTAGCTCAAGAGATGAAGTTTTTATTCACACTTATAAACTAACCACCACCACCAGCTTCCACAACCGAACTGATGTGATACAACCCCAACACCTTCCACCACCTCAAAGTGTTCACACTGATTCACTCTAATCTTGTTAGGTTTGTCTGAAAGGAAAAGGCAGGTTTGATAATTTATAATATCCCATCGCTTAGCAGCTTTATATAATCACAATCTAGTAAGTACTGCAAATTTTTGTTGCACAGCCTCAAGTTTTACCAGTGAAATCATCCCCACCTGTCTCCTACAAGGCTTACATATACCAATCCATCTTGAAAACTCGAGTCTTAAAAGCAATTATATCAATGAATGATTAGAACATAATCGCTCGCAGACCATTTAAAGTCATTTTCATGATCTCGATCGCCAGTATATATGTAGGAAGATTTGGGTGCGTGGTGGTATACCATGGCATGCATTCATCCTATGGTGGATCGAGAATTGACCTTTGGTAGACTTGATTCCTGAATGTTGCGTGTTTCCTTATCCAAAGTTGGAAAATCACAAGCTATTGACAAAATGCATTGCGTTATTGGAAGTTAAAGTTATGAAGTACCCCAACCGTTCACTTAAAAGAGATGTGATTTATGGGCTCTTTTGCATATATATTGTTTACGACTTCAAACGACAATTGACTTGTATGGACCTAACGTTTCAACGGACATAATTTTTTGAGTGATTGTATTTAGGAGCTTCGTTGCAAGATAAGGTTCACGTGTTTTAAAAAGGTCGACAATTAATCTGGACGCCTTACAAAGCAAAGTTGAGATGGCCGAGTTGGTCTAAGGCGCCAGATTAAGGTTCTGGTCCGAAAGGGCGTGGGTTCAAATCCCACTCTCAACATTCTTCTGCTTTTTCTTTTTTTAAATAAAAAAATTCAACAATCAGTTATTAGGCTTATTGTAGTATGTTTGCTTCCGGCCGACCCAAAATATTGAGAGAAACTTTATCTTTTTTTTNTATGTGGGTTTACATGACCGGCCTGTACGCGAATATGATCAGCTCGGCTCAACTAATATTATAGATTATTGGTTAGCATGAAGGACAATTAACTGCATTAATTCGATGCTTTATCCGTCTTTAAATTAAAGAGATCATGATGAGACCACCAAGTACTACTTTATCGGGATTAGGTTATATTTAGATTAGAATATGATCATTACTATCAGATTTAAATAATTTGTTCAAGCTGCGGGAGTATTGATCAATTGCATGCATGCATGGAACAATAATATTATATAATTGAATTAAAGTGGAAACATGTAACATGCACATGAGGTAGACTATAATTATATAATTAGGACAAGTTGCTAGCTAGCTAATTTGTAGATCATGAAGAATAATATATATACACTAGCCATCACTATAATTAATTAAAGACAGTACTCACGGGTTCGGAGAACATTCTGCGGGTTCTTTGAAGAGATATTATCTTGATAATTAAATTATCATATATAAGATATTTCATATCCGTCTAGAACGAAAGTGACAAGTTGTGAATATTATCTCTCTTATTAATTATCAACCTTACCATATTTTGGTCTTCCTAATTACGTAATTGGCAACTTGTTTTCGGCATTTTGCAAACATATTTATTTGATTTTCTTTTGAGGCACCATTATTCATTAGGCAACGTGTTCATCTCTCTCTCTCTCGAAATAGACAGGAGAGGCAAAAATATTTGAGTTGGGCTAGGCTGCGACCGCTGGGCTTGCCGCCTATAAATGTAAGTTTTTATTTTTATTTTTACTTTTATTTTTTCATATTTTTAAAAAATAAAAAAAATATACTAATACATTAAAAATTATCTTTTTAATTATTAAATAAAAAAATTAAATACACAAACAGTACAAATTAGCATTTTCCAAAATATTTTTTTCCAGATTTCCGGGAACATTACGCACATCGAACTGAGTAGCGTCTAAGGTTTGAACGTACGTACGAAATGACCAAACAATAATTACAAGTACCAGCTCAGAATTTACTAACTACAATCTCCAGTGATATCTTAATATATATATATATATTTATATAGACACATATTCTTTTTGAATTTAGAAATGAATTGCGATGTTTTATATAAATTGAATATAATATTATTAAAATATTATTTTTAATATTATTATATTTTAAAATTTTAAAAAATTGAGTAATTTGTTATATTTTATATCGAAACATAGCTGAGTCTCGCCAAATCGACAAAGTCTTTGTACCCCGGGACTAGAGGAGAGAGACGGAGAGAGGGAAGAAAGATAATGTGAAAACTGACAAGTCAAAGATGAAGATAACCAATCAGAAGGATATGCATGACTTTAATATAATGTGAAGGTCAAAATCTTAGAAATGCATACTCCTAATTTCTCAATGTCAACTAACATGCACTCTGTCCGTTGATAAAGAGCTAGTATGAATGATAGCCTTAAATTGCCCCACGTTCTCTTCACAATCTCAACTCTTCAATTAATTGTGTTACTAAATGTCAACCTAGCTAACTTCCACTTGTTCCAAGAGCTATTCCACTCTGTGCACTATATATATATATATGAAAAGGGATTTACTACACAACCTCCTACTATTCACCCACACTCCACACTCCATACTTTTTAATATTTTTTAATATTTAAAAAAAAATTTTTTGAAATTTTTTTTTAAATATTTCAAATTTTTTATTCACTATTCATATAAAAAATTTGATAACAAAAAAATTTAAAAAAAATTAAAAAAAAGGTGGAGTGTGGTGAATAGTAGGAGGTTGGGAAAATTATTTCATATGAAAAATACTTTATACCATAATACCATCTTATTTTCTTCTCATTAAGTAAGATGTGGTATATTTATTACTATTAAATAATTATTTATTACATGATTCTTCATCATTGAATAGTGATGAATGTATCACGTATTACTTAGTATGATTAAAATAGGATAAGAGTGTGGTATATAACATTACTCTCTATATATACATGTTGTTTATAATTGAGTTATTTTCCTTGCTTTTTCTTCATTTTTTAAAATTATTATAAGAACATGAATGACCTAAAATTGCATTTTTGTTATACTACCTCCTCTCTTTATTGTAATGCCAAGGTTCGATTTCAGGTGGTTCTCAGTGTTAGTGCCTAAAAAGGGCACAATAGATTGAAATGGGAGAAATATATATTCCCAAGCTCGTTGAGGTTGTTCAAGGCCTCTATTGATGTGGTATGGAGCTTCTGACAATAGTTAGGTGTGACTGTACAATATCCGTGCGTACATCATTGACAGTGAGCAATGAATATCGAAGATCTATCTTCTGATAGAGATATCGTTGTTGGAGTTCCTTTTGTGAGGTTGAAGAAGCTCCCAAGGAGAAGCCTGGCCAAAAGTTTTTGAAATTGTCTGTATCTGTATTTGTGTTCGTTTCTTTTTATCTTCTACCTCTTTACGTTTTGTAAATTCTCTTTACTTTATGTCGCTTCTCCATCTTCTTTTTGATACTCTACACTCTCTCAACCTTTTGTTCATTCCTTCTCTCTTATTGTTCTTCTATCTTGATGAGTCTCCATTTAGCTAAGCTTAGAAAAAACTAAGGCATGTTGTATTTTGCCCCTTCCACGTAGTTTCTACTTTCTAGAATTTCAACCATTTCTGACATACGTTATTAACGGTCTGTTCTCCATTTTTGGAAATCTATTGACTATATATTATGATATATTTTTGGAAATCAACGTGCAACGTGCAATTGAAATCATTAATAATCAATTCGGATTTCAACCAACCCCGCGCAGCCTTAAGACTTAGGTTTCTTTTGATAGTTAGATAATGTGAGGTGATTTTAAATAAAAGTTAAAAGTTAAAATTTAAAATAAAATATTATTGAAATATTATTTTTTAATATTATTATTATTTTAAATTTTAAAATGTTAAATTTTTTTATTATATTTAGTATTAGAATTTAAAAAAATTATAATAATGAGAAATCGAGAAGTGGTTCAATTTTTTTAGTATTTTCATGGAGCATTGCTTTAAATTTTAATAGTCTAAATTTTCATGATTTTCTAACTTCCCTTACTTGGATCTAGATAAGTCTTATCTCTTATATACCATTTTATAAACTTGGGTTTTGCTTATCTTTATTAATAATATTATCGATTACTTATTAAAAAAATGAATATATGGATTAATCTCTTTTTGAGATACAAGGACTTGTTTGAAAATATATCTCATTTCAAGATTCTCATCTCGTCTCATCTCATCTGGTTTTAATTATCTCATTTTTAAATATAATTTAAATACAAATATTTTCAAATTAATCATTACAGTTTTTTTAAACCAATCATTACAACTTTCTCAAACTTTCATATAAAAAATAAAAAAACAATTCAAAAATTTCAAATTAACAAACAAAAATAATATTATAAAACTATATTTTAATAATATTTTAATTTTATAATATTTTTTATTAAATTTTCCTATCTACTTTATCAAAATTTAAAAAAAACTCAATTTAAACTATTTCATTATAATTTATAAACTATCTTATTATCATTTATAAAATTTTCATCTAATCTCATTTTTCTGATAAACTATACATCAATTTCTTGCATTTTCCCAAAACTCATTATAATTATTCTTTTATATATATATATATTATATATAAGTCTGTCGCATTTAAATTGTTTACTTTTGATTCATCAAACCCTGCCTGCTAGCTATCTAGTGAATTGTTATATCAAGTGCGTCTCCATATTATGAACACTATTCGTGGCTGTTTCTGAAAACTGATCCTCACTCAATCTGCATTATAGCTCTATCTCAAGCGATGAACGCACTCGCCAAATCGGTGACTCGTCTACGTGAAACTCGGCTCTTCCTTTTCACTGCCTATATTCTCTTCACGTCCATAGGGACGCATATCAGCGCTGGAGCCACCGCCCAGGGGCTTCTCCGAGGCTTCAAAGCCGCCCCAGACCCTAAGGTCTCGTCGTTCCAACCTCTCCTTAACGATTCCACAGGCAATTTTTCACTCGCTTTCCTCCGAGTCAACAAGATCCAGCTCGCCCTTGCCGTCCTCCACCTGCCGTCCTCCGAATCACTCTGGCTCGCCAACCTAACTAAACTAGCTAGCTGGTCCGATACCACGCAGCTCTTCTTCAATGGCAGTCTCGTTATTTCAGATCCTCACTCGAATGTGTTTTGGTCTACTCGGACCGACGGTGACCTTGTCGCGCTTCTCAACTCCTCGAATCTCCAAATACAAAAGCTCGAGGAACACCCCGCGGTTATCTGGCAAAGTTTTGACCTTCCCACTGATACCCTCGTCGAGACCCAAAATCTGACCGCCAACATATCTTTGATTTCATTGAATGGGCTTTACTCGATGCGCTTAGGTTACGACTTTTGGGGCTTATACGCGAACTTTGGATCGAACTCTGATCAGATATACTACAAACACACAGCGATGGAGGCCAAAGCAGAGGTAGTCGAAGGGCAAGGACCGATTTACGCCCAAGTAAACACAGACGGATATCTGGGCATGTATCAAAATGGAAGCAAGCCAGTGGACATAGAACCCTTCAACAGCTTCCACAGACCCATCAATGGATTCCTCCGGCTTCGGTTAGAACCGGACGGGAACCTCAAAGGATATTACTGGGACGGATCCGCGTGGGCCTTGGACTACCAGGCGATCTCGGATCCATGCGAGCTCCCGAGTCCGTGCGGTTCGTACGGTTTGTGCAGACCTGGGTATGGTTGCTCATGTTTGGACAACCGAACGGCGTTTCACTCAGGTGAGGAGTGTTTTCCCTTGGAGACCGGTGACTTTTGCAGCGAAGAGGTAATCAAGGATAACTTTTGGGTACTGAGGAGGAACGGCGTGGAGTTGCCGTACAAGGAGCAAATGCAGTACGAAACGACTTTCTCGCCTGGAGAGTGCGTGAGTCTCTGCGAGAACAACTGTAGTTGTTGGGGAGCAGTGTACAACAACGGGTCCGGGTTTTGTTACATGGTTAGCTATCCGATTCAAACGTTGGTGGCCGCTGCAGATGAGAGTAAGGTGGGGTATTTCAAGGTGCGGGAAGGTGTAGGGAAGAAGAAAAGGAACGCAGCAGTTCGAGTTGGGTATGTACTTGGGGGTCTGGCGGTGGTGGTCTTGATTGGTACTATCGGAATTTGGACGTACAAGATGTGGAGGAGGAAGACCCGGGCAGAGGAGGGTGAGGTCTCACCCGGCCCGTATAAGGATCTCGGGTCGGCAAGCTTCAAGTCCATCGAGATGTCCAATAGATGATGATGACGCATGGGATGACATTTTTTGCAGTTTGGGGTTTGGAAGTTTGGCTGACAGTGATGTTTTGCTTTTCACTTTAGATTATCGGTCTTTGTCTTATCTTTCTTTTTCATCTTCCTTTTGGTTGGAGTGGTGGTGGGCCCACCCCGCCTAATATAATTATCAACTGGAGATATATTGTCTGTACAGTGATGTTTTTACGGTCCGTGAGCTTGTGATAATCTTGTATAAGTTAGTGTGGCCATGACGTGCCTCACGTGCCTACGTCTTCAGGTTTCATATATTCGCCACTGTATCAATCAATTAATGGGGTATTAAATTTTTAATGACCACATCCCTCCTTGCAATTTGTAAACCCACCCAGATTAATGGAATTATATATATATATATATTTTCTCTTTTCTTTTTTCAAGTCCCTCAATAGAGCTGGTTCACTGAGCCCGTCGGTGATTCATATTATATATATATATATATTATCTATAATAATCGTTTCTTTGTTGGAACATGGTCCAAAGATTTTGGCACCATCTTGATTACTGAAGGATATAACGTACGTACATGGATTCACAATTCAAAAAGCATGCAGTAGTACTTGATATCCTCATATACATGCATTGTATATTTAGGTGATCATGGTGACGTTGGGACAACTGCTTCATATCATTCTCTACTACTAATTGTATACTCAACATTCGTGCACACTTTTCCATGAACATTCTTCAATTAGTATGAAAATATGGACTACTTTTTGGTGGAGAAAGGCCAGGGATCTGATCTGATCTGATCGTCTTGTGCTCTGATCTGGGCTCCATATATATACCCAAATCTCCAGCCTGCAGGCCGTGACGTAAAGGATGGCAGTTTTACTTATTGGATTGCAAATGTCTTCAAAAGTTGTGGGAATTATTTAGAAGAATAATAATGCCATTATGTCCCTCTGTTTTACCTTCTCAATCGTTTATGTATTTATTTTTTTAAAAAATTTTTTATTTATCTATTAATTAAAAAAGTAATTATTAGTGTATTTATATATATTTATATATTTTTTAAAAATGTTTAAAAATGTTAAAAAAATATGAATAAGAAAAATTTAAAAAGTAAATTTTGCCTAGGGGCTCTCTTAGAAGAAATGTGTCTCAGACTCTCAAGTCTCAACGACAACATAGTGCAATTTAAAAGGCCATCCTCTCAATCACTGTCTCGTTCGATTTTATATAAGAGTTTCCGGATTTCCAGTTAGAAGCCACCTACAGTAAGTAGGCAAACTTCATCTCATAATATTTAAGTGTGTGTGTGTATATATATATATAATTATATATTATATGTTGCCAACTTGTATGTGTTCCTTTTCTATTATTTTTGGGTAATAGTTTATAAGTACGTAGCTTGAGCCTTGAGGAGATCTTTGACTAGTACTTTGCCTTTGCATTTTAATTTCGTTGGACAATGTCGGACTCCCTCTCTCTGTCTCTCCTTGTTTTTGTTGTTTCATAAAATTACAAATCTCCAACAATAGCATCAAATTTGACTTTGAATTTTTAAGTACGTGTGCAGGAGGTGAGCTTTTGGTTCTCGTGCATTAATTTTTGTAAGAGCAAGATTTTTGTCCCCACTGGTATATACTGGATTTGCAACTGATTCATCATCATCTTCCTTGAGAAATGTCAATTGGGCTTTTGCTCTTAGTTTTACTAGGAAAAGGAGATCGATCCCTTCTTGGATTGCGAAGGCCCATCACATTTTGCGTCGGGCCAAATTGGTTGTTGCGACAACTTCCTTATTAATTCTCGTTCTAATAATAATGGTGCTTTTCTTCAGGAGATTGATTCAATTCCTGTAGATATAGCGGCCGGGACTGTTGTAGTTGTTGGGATGAATATTTTGAATTAAAAAATACTGCTGGTTTTCTCATTAATGTACTGCTGACTTTAATGTTTCATTTCATGTGATAGCTAGGTAGGTTTATTAATTGCATCACTCCCATCTAATGGAGAATATATGCTACTGGCTAGGATGTTTTGCACTGCAAATAAGTCGATTAGAGGTCTGTCGGCCTTTTGGATTACTTGATTATAAAAGGCTTCCCAGGGAATGAAGAATAAATTAAATGGTTATGCGATCTTCTTGGTCTCTATTTCCATCTGAAATGGGCATGATATTACCAACTACATGCGCACGCTTTCTTCTAATTTAGAAAGTGCATTTATCGTGGGAATTAAGATTGAGTTCTGAAAGAAGCATGTTTCCGTGTTGTTTTGCCAGGAGTCTGCATTAGCTGGATATTTATTGTCTTTGGAAAGTTTATGCCTTAGAAGATGCTTGACCACTTCAAGAAAGTGATTGAGATTGTTATTCGCATAAAGAACGGTTGCTTCATCACCTTTGAGAAGGGAATTAAGATGGAACTTTAGCAGAAGAAAAGAATATTCTTATCTTTCATATATTCTGCACGATGCATATGTCTTATGTACGCTATTTGGTAATTGGGGATTGTTTATCTTCTCGGTCAAGTACCGTCCGATTCAATTATTTCCCTTAACTCTAGTCTCCCAATATGGAAAGAGAGGAAAATAGAGAAGTTAAACGTTACTCTGTTTCACGCTGGTAGAGTATGAGTTCATTTGCATTTGAAACCAGTTCATTGGTTACAATGCAAATAACAACACAATTCTAATGAAAGTTGAAACGCTTATTTGCAGTTGCAACTTGCAAGTACCGTTCCCTAGCTGATGGAAAAAGATGGGCTTTTGTAACTGAGACTTTGCATGGCTAACTCCAATTAAGGATAATGAATAGGGGTTCTAACTTCTATGGAAAACCCACATTCATCTTGGTCTTCCAGTAGCAGTGGGTGAATCTCAGCCCTCTCTTTAATTCGCGGGACCCACTTTCCTTATCATCAATTCATAGCCATCACCATCACATCAGCCCCATACCACGTGTTATCATGTATATATATATATTTATGAAAAATATTATTATTCATTCATTAACAAAAATTTACATTTATGACTGGACACATACAGAGATATCTCTACTAGTACACTATTGCTGATACTCTCTATAGACAAACGTTTAAAAGATAACATTCTACTTGAACAAAGATTCAATCTCACCCTTCATAAAAAGAGATAACTCAACCTCTACAGAAAAACCGTCTAAGAAATAAACTTCTCTTTTATTTTGACTATACAATAAGGAAAACATGAACGAAAAAAATGGATTACAGTTTAAACCAATTTTGGTAGACTTTGGAATATGTGATGACGCGTGAAGACAATAGACTTGTTTCTTTTCAACTACAAAAATCAAATTTAAAAGATCTGGTGCTGGCGATTTTGGTGATCTGGCACGTGTGACAAGTTGCCGGAAGGAATAGTGCGTGAGGACCATGCATAATGATCTTTTTAAAATTACCACTATCATCCGAACGATTTGTAGTTTAGGAGTCTTCTTGTGTTGCGTGTGTCTCTCGAGAGATGCTAAAAAATTATAGATCTGACTTTTTTCACTTTGAAATAAGCAAAATAAACTAAGAAATGAGAGAATAAGAGGGAGAAGAAGGAGGGAGATCCTCCTCCTTTGGCAAAAACAAATTTTTGGAGACTTCTTTGAGAGAGAGAGGCACCTTAGAAGTTTAGGTTGTGTTTGGGTAGTGAAATGATCTCATATATTCTATGAATAATAATATAAAATTAATGATAAAATATTGAATAATAGTAAAAAATATGTGAAAAATAATAATAAAATAATAAATAATAGTGTAGTATTTTCAGACTCAACTACCCAAACAGAGCCTTAGATATCGTGTAAGGAAAGCTTCGTGCTATCATGTATATTGGAAAGATATAAACTTGTTTGGCATAAATCTGCCACTTGTTGTTCATTCCCACCTATCCAAAACTCTTCTTAAAAAACAATCCATTAATTTCTTTGAAATTAACATAAATCTATGATTACTCCAACGAAAAGGAATTAAAAAAAAAAAAACATTTATGCATTCCTAGTATAGATTAGGTAAAACTTTGTTTTATGTTAATATATATACTTTGCACTAACGAAACAGAGGAAAGCTGGTCATAACTTCCAAGTTTTATGAGATAAAATTTAAGGTTATGCCATTATGGGAGCATTCAATTTGAAGGTGGATGAGCTGGCGATCGAGGAACATGTATTTCATTTTCTAACGTATTCCGTTTTTCTCTCTTATTAGGAAATTCAGATTTTGCTCCTCAAATTAAATGGAAAAATAGAAACAGAAAGGTATCTACTACACTTGGGAAAGAAGACCGAGCAAAAGTGTCCCTTCTTTTCTCAGTTTCACCCTACAAAGTCCCAATTTTCTTGTACGGCAGAGCAGGGAAGGGTAACGGATGTCACCTCCTTCCTCCATTATCCCGTTCAGATTTTTCTCCTAAAATTAAATGGAAAAATAGAAAGATATCTACACTGCACACTTGAAAAGACCATTGTCCATTGAGCGGAAGTAATCCATTCTTTGTCACCTTCAGTCTTTTCATTTTCTTCAAGTAAAGGAAACTAGAAAGAGCTGCCATCTCTCCCTCTCTCTCATAACAAAAACACATCCTGATCAATCAGTTGTCATCTTCCTTTTAATTACCTTTCTCTGATCTTCTCCACGATGAGGAGCATAGCATCTTGTTACAGTGAAAGCGCCATAAAGATTTCCGATTCATATCGTTCAGGCCCTTCAAACCAGCCTAGCCTTTCTACCAACCTGATCCCTTCAATCCCAAATGCAATCACATGTATATACAAAGCCAAACTCTCAACGCAAAAGGAGCTCCTGATCACACTCACTTGGTGCAGAAACCTAATGGGCCAAGGCTTCATTATTGACGTCGGTGATCACAACACGTCCACCCCCTCCAAGTTAAATTCCAATTCCTACCGACTGCAAAAGAGTAAAGGCACAAAAACATTCCAATCAGCTTGCAACTCAAAGATTGAGGTCTTCTGGGATATTTCCGAAGCCAATTATGATGGCGCTGGACCTGAGCCGATCGATGGGTTTTATGTCGTGGTTTTGGCCGACTCAGAGCTTGGTATAAGCCTTGGAGACAAGGATGAAGAATTGGACGAGAAGAAATACAAAACAGAAACCCCGCACGCAAAGTTCTCATTGCTTTCTAGGAGCGAGCACTTCTCTGGGAACGCTGTTTATTCAACCAAGGCACGGTTCTGTGACAAAGGAACTCCTCATGACATCTTGATCAAGTGTGTTAGAGAAGAAGGATCAAAGAGCCCGGTATTATCTGTTTGCATGGACAATAAAGAGAGTTTTCAGGTGAAGCGATTAAGGTGGAATTTTAGGGGGAACCAAGCCATATTTGTAGATGGATTGGTAGTAGATATGATGTGGGATGTTCATGATTGGTTCTTCAATCCAACATCTGGGTGCGCTGTTTTCATGTTTAGAACAAGGAGTGGGTTGGACAGCAGGCTGTGGTTGGAGGAAAAGAATTGGGAACAGAAGGAACAAGAGATATTTTCGTTGTTAATCTATGCTTGTAAGAGCCCTGATTGATTCTTTGTCGGCAATTTTTTTTTTTTTTTTTCAAATTCTACTTGTTGAACGAGTAAGTAATACAAACAGTACATACAAGGGGAAAAAAAAAACTAATTTCTTAAGTATTGTAATGATTTTAACATTGGGAAGAAGGTAGATGATTACTTTTAAAATATGACTTTGGTTGAATGGAAAGAACAGAGAAGTGTGATGTGAGGTTTAATTGTATAGATTAATTTTAAATTGTAGATGAAACATCATTTTGAATGGATTCTAATTTCTGTTCTTGCTTCTCTACTATTCTAATTTTAAAATATGCCTTTTGTGGACCTTTTAAGAATACAACTTTTCTTTTAGATTATTTTCTAAAATTAATCTGTCACCTATTATTCTCCCATATGTAGAAGTATAGTTTAGACGGATTCGGATACAAAGCATCCCGAGCCCTCTTTACTTTCTTCCATTTCTAAATGAGTTCTTCCACCCATCAACCCTATATCACACACTTGTTAAAGATAAAAAATAAAAATAAAAATAAATTTGGTGCCGGATTGCTAAATAGAAATTTTCTTTCTAAATATAATACCGAATAGAAGAAAATTCCAACTCTACCATCCACTGTTTTTCTTTGCCCTGTTTGCCATCATCCTTAAATCACTTCTACCAAATGGACCGTGAGAGATTGCATTCAACCTAGGCCCGAAGCTTCCGTCTGTTGATTCAAGTCCAGCCCAATTCATCTATTATGGGTCTAGTTCATGACCACCGTTGGGCTTTGGTACCAGCCGATTGATTGGGTTCCGTTTTAAAAGCCGAATGGTCTAGGCATTTCTTCTTCCTCGACCATTTTTTTGCACTTTTATTTTATCGTGCAATTGTTGTTGCTTTTGTAAGCTATTTTCTAGACATAAAACGGCCTCATAAAAAGCTTTTGAATTTTTTAGTAAATAATTATATAAAACTAAGTCTTTGGTCAATTAGTCACACATGTTATAAGAAAATATCGTGTTTTAATAAATTAATGGTTATATCCAAATTGATCACATCTTGTACCATGCTTCATGCAAACTCTGTAAACGCAATTAATATAAATGTTTGGTTCAGATATTAAGTACTAAGAAGGAAAATTAGACTGAGTTATTACAAAATAACAAAGAAAAAACTATATTTAAACGAGTTATATATTGTTGTGTTTTTTGTGATAGAAAGTGTGAAATTATCATTTTTAAATTTATGAAAAAGATAAATAAATTTAATTATTTATATTATATTAAGAGACGGTTTGGATCGAGAGAGATCATCTCATTTCATCTTATTTTACTACTATTCATAAATTTTAATAATATTCATAAATTATTTCGACTCAAAGCTCTCGCTCCAAACAAAGTCTTGCGTGAGTTTGGGTGGAAAATGAATTTTCAGGTATGAAATCCGAGTCTATTAAAAAAAGAAAAAAGCCGTATGGCGCAGATCACGGCGTTCTTTAGTAAAAGGCGAAAGAATAGTTGACTCTGTGTGCTCAACCCCGGCTGCGCGCATGCGTACATGAAATCTGAGGTTCATCCCAGCAGCTTCTAGAATTAGCAAGTTCTAAGTTCCAACTGTTGTATATACTGCTCACCTAAAAGAAAAAATAAGATTGCAATTGTCATACATAGACATATATTATATCCTCAATTTTTTTGGGAGAAAATACTAGTTTGCCCCCAAAAGTGTCTCCCAAAGTACTCTTAGTGCATTTTTTTTAATGTTTAAAAAATTTACCACTATTGAATTTATGTATTTTTTTTGTTTAACATTTTAAAAAATAAAATAAAATAAAATATTTGAAGGCACTTTTGAGAGCAACTTAACATCACCATTTTTTCAGTGTGCGTTGTTGCTTTCTTTTAATGAAAGTACCTTTATTAAGATTTAAGTGTATAAACTTTATATTTTGCACACGTGTATAGAAAGTTAGTTACAATTCCTTCTATTGATGTATTAGCCAATTAGAGTTAAGAAGCTTTTGTATAAATAACAAGTCTTGTATTTCAGTTTCATTAATGAGAAGAATATTCATCTTTTTGAAATTAGAGGTTTCGAGATTCTTAATATGGTATCAGGAGAAATTAGGTTTTCCCTCTGATTTCTACTCACCGTCTTCCGCTCATGGCTGATTCTTCTTCTTCTTCTTCTATTGTTGAAGCTGATCCATCTAGCCCTTATTTTCTCACCAATGCCGATCATCCTGGTGTTCTTCTCGTTAGTGAGAAATTGAGCAACAACAATTATCATTCCTGGTCACGTTCGATGTTCCTTTCGTTGAAGGCACGCAACAACTTAGGGTTTATTGATTGATCCCTACCTACTCCATCAAAGATTGATTCTATTTTTCTCCATGGAGTAAGTGTGATACAATTGTTCTTTCGTGGCTTCTTAATTCTCTATCTCCAAAGATTGCTCAAAGTGTGATCTACGTTGATTCCTTTCGTGCGATGTGGCTTTAGTTGAAGGAGAGGTTTTCACAAGGTAATGGCCCTCGCATATTCGAGTTACAAAATGCTATTTCTATCCTACGTCAAGAACAATATGATGTTAGTACGTATTTTACAAAATTGAAAGTTCTATGGGATGAACTATTGAATTACCAACCTTTACCTATTTGTTATTGTAAAGGTTGTAAGTGTAATTCTACTAAAATTTTTATTGCCTACTATCACCTGAGCTATGTCATGAAGTTTCTTATGGGCCTTAACGATACTTTTGACAATGTAAGGCGCCAGATCTTGATGATGGATCATTTACCTTTTATTAACAAAGCTTTCTCTCTTGTTATCCAAGAAGAGAGATAGAAACTTATTAGCACTCGAGGCAATTCTTTTACCACTGTTGAATCAGTAGCTCTAGCTACTAGTGGAGACACTTCCTTTAAGTCCTTTAAAGGTAATCCACGTAGTAAGCTTCTCTGTAGTCATTATGGCCTTGTTGGTCATATTGTGGATAAGTGCTTTAAGCTTCACGGCTACCCCCCTAAGTACAAGTTTTGTGATAAACTCAAGGTTCCAGCTTTTGTTAATGCAAGTCAACACTCTACTGTGCTTGCTGATACTTCATCCAACATGTCTTTGACTATGGACCAATACCAACAATTGATGGCTCTGCTGAAACCAGCTTCATCAACTGCTACTACACCATCTGTTAACATGGCCTTGGTTTCTAATTTCTTATGTAACTCTACAATTTTTTGTGCTACTGAAACTTCAGTTGCATTGTGTTCTTGGATAATTGATAGTGGTGCTTCAGACCACATGGTTTGCTCTTCCACTCTTTATACTAGCACTCCTCACTTTATTTCTACTTCTGTCAAGTTGCCTAATGGTTCTTATGTCGAGGTTACACATGTTGGTGATATAGTTTTGAGTCCTACTTTGACCTTAACCAATGTTTTATGTGTCCTTACCTTTTCTTTCAACATTATCTTAGTCATCAAATTAATTCATTCTTAACTGTTGTTTAATTGTTAAAGCTGACAAGTGTTTCGTGCAGGACCTAGTAACTTGGAAGATGATTGGGATGAGTGAATTGCAAGATGGCTTGTACAAGTTGCTTCCTTCTATACCTCTCAATGATTCTAGTTTTTCTACTGTTTTTCTGTTCATTCTAATGTAGCCTTGTGGCACTTTAGATTCGGACATCCCTCTTCTTCTAGGCTGCAACTTTTGCATCAGCATATATCTTGTTTGTCTTCAAAATTTGATTCATGTACTGTTTGTCCTCTTACTAAACAAAAGCGTTTGCCCTTTCTTGTTGGTACTCATAAATGTGATGCTTCCTTTGATTTAGTACATTGTGATATATGTGGTCTCATGGCTACTCCTACTCATGATCGATTTAAATACTTTATTTGCATTGTTGATGACCAATCCCGGGCTACTTAGGTATACTTCATGAAATCAAAGTCTGAGGCTGGTACTCTTTTGCAGTTTTATTTTATTCACATTGAAACACAATTCTCAGTCAAAATTAAGGCAATTAGGTCTGATAATGGACCCGAGTTTGCTCTTAAAGACTTCTTTACTTCTAAAGGAGTCCTTCACCAATTGAGTTGTGTTGCTACTCCACAACAAAATTTTGTTGTGGAGCGCAAACATAAACACATTCTCAATGTGGCAATGTCTCTTTTATTTCATGCTAAATTGTCAATTTCTTACTAGAGAGACAGTATTCTTACAGTTGTCTACCTTATCAATCGAATTCCAACCCCTCTTCTTTTGAATAAGAGTCATTTTAAACTCTTATATCATAAAACACATTCTTTTTTCACATCTCAAAGTGTTTGGTTGTTTATGTTTTGGCTCAACACTCTTTCATAATTGATCAAAGTTTTCACTAAGAGTTATCAAACCTGTTTTTCTAGGATATTCCTTTGGTGTTAAGGGTTATAAGCTTTTCAACCTAGAACTCAGACTTACTACATTTCTAGAGATGTAGTATTCCACGGAGAAGTTTTTCCTTTTGATACTTCTTCTTCAACACTTTCCCTGCTACAAATTCTTCTTTTTTACAATTTGAGAACACTTCTCATAATTCTTCCATTCCATTACTTGCTCCAAATTTAGATTTATTTCTTTCTTCACCTACTGCAGTTACAGATCATACTTCTATTCATTCTTCCATTACTCAAGTTGATCCTCTTAGGAGATCAACTCGAACCACACATCCTCTTGCCTATCTACAATCTTATCACTATCAACAAGCTAGCTTGCATTCATCTTGCTTCAATGATCAACAAGTTGCTATTTCTTCTACCTCAAGTACCTCCTATCCACTCAGTCATTTTCTGACATATGATAGATTATCTCCTTCTTACAAAACTTCTGTTCTTGCTACCTTAACCTTACTTGAACCCAAGACATACTCTCAAGCCATTTTGTACCCTGAGTGGAAGGCTGCCATGCAGTCAGAAATTTCAGTATTGGAAGACAATGGTACATGGGAATTGGTTTTTCTACCTACTGGTAAGCATCCAGTTGGTTGTAAGTGGGTTTATAAACTGAAACTTAAATCTGATGGTAGTGTGAAAAGATGCAAATCAAGGTTGATTGCAAAGGGGTACACTCAGTTAGAAGGTTTTGATTACTATGATACATTCAGTCCAGTGGCCAAACTTACCACAGTTTGAATTTTTTTGTCAATAGCTGCTGTAAAAAACTGGCATATTATTCACATGGATGTGAATAATACTTTTTTGAATGGTGATTTGCTTGAAGAAGTGTAAATATCTTTGCCACTTGGATTTGACAGCAAGGGGGAGATGAATATGGTTTGCAAACTCAAGAAGTCTTTATATGGCTTAAAACAAGCCTCAAGGCAATGGTTTGCTATGTTTTATTCAACTCTGTTAGATATTGGTTTCACACAATCCAAGTCAGATTACTCTCTTTTCAATAAGCAACTGGGTTCCTCAATCATCATGTTACTAGTTTACGTTGATGATATTCTGATTGCAAGTAATAGCATTTCAGCTATGGACTCTTTGAAAGCATCTCTCAATACTCATTTTAAATGAAATGAATTAAGCCATTTGAAATACTTTCTGGGTCTAGAGGCTGCCAGGTCCTCCAAGGAAATACATCTATGTCAGAGAAAATATTCCTTAGAAATAATAGAAAATTGTGGATTGCTTGGGTGTAAACCAATTTGTTCTCCAATGGAACAAAATTTGGTTTTAAGTGCAGACATTGGTGATGAATTATCATATCCTTCTCAATATAAAACGCTGATTGGAAGGTTAGTATATCTAACCATTACAAGGCCAGATATTGCCTTTTCAGTTCAAAGGTTAAGTCAATTCATGAGTAAGCCTAGACAACCACATATAGCAGCAGCTCATAAGGTTGTTCAGTACATTAAAAACTCCATTAGCTTAGGTCTATTTTTCTCTTCTTCTTCAACTGATTTGCAGTTGAAAGTTTACACAGATTTAGACTGGGCAGCATGCCCTGATACTAGGAGGTCTGTGATTGGTTATACCGTTTTCTTGGGTGATAATTTGTTTAGTTGGAAATCCAAGAAGCAACATACTATCTCTAGATCCTCTGCTGAAGCAGAGTATAGAGCAATGACAATGGCTGTTTGTGAAATAGTTTGTTTAAAATGTCTGCTGGCAGATTTCAACATTGTGCATTCTCAACCTGCTTTGATGTATTGTGATAGCCAAGCTGTTATTCACATCTCTTCAAACCCTATATATCATGAAAGAACAAAGCATATAGAATTAGATTGCCATGTTGTGCGAGAAAATTTACAAGTTGGAATCATTAAGCTCTTCCATGTAACATCCATTCATCAAATAGCAGATGTCTTGACTAAGGTATTTGGTTTGTATCAATTCAATCATCTTATTGGCAAGATGTGACTAGTAAATATATATAATCCATCTTGAGAGGGAGTATTAAGATTTAAGTGTCTAAACTTTATATTTTGCACACGTGTATGGAAAGTTAGTTACAATTCTTTTTATTAAGGTATTAGCCAATTAGAGTTAAGAAGCTTTTGTATAAATAGCAGTCTTGTATTTCAGTTTCATTAATGAGAAGAATATTCTTCTTTATGAAATTAGAGGTCTCGAGATTCTTGATAACCTTTTTCTCTACCTAACTTTGTTTAAAAATGTTTTAAAGTTCGGATTGGAGTTATTTGATGGCTACCCAACAAAGTCATCAATAAAGAATTTAAAGGAATTTCATTAATAAAATATTGTTGAAAAGAAATGATATTTACATTTTAAAAATGTGTAAGTCTCGTATATTTACATTTGATTAACATTTCTCTTTGCCAATAAAAGAGAAATGTTAAAGTGAGCCACTAATGATGCTTATGTATATATTTGGTTAAGGCTGGTTAGATGAAGTGTTTAGATTATTATTTGACTTATAAGTAGTCAAGAGTTGGTTGGTGACAAAGGACGGCCGAGCATGAATCGTGCAGGGATTAGGAAATGCTTCGTAAAAAACAAATACAAAGTGATGCCATATCGAGTAGGATTGGTATAAAAATAATGCAATAATTAGCAAAGGGTGTGTATGGTTTCCATTCAGTCTATAACTCGGAGCAGATATTGGGGCCCCAACAAAAGGTTAAAATGCTCGTGAACTTTAGAAACTGTTAAGAAAATCTAAATATGTGGAAGAAACGGAGAGGAAATGACACCTAAAGAAAAAAATTATGCCGATTATAGCAGGAATTGGACTAGTCAAATCTAAATTTTGATAGAAGTTTTTCAAAATCAGTTATATTGAACTAGTCAAATTACTTCAAATCAAGTTATAAGTTATGATAAATGAAAAATCAAAACCATATTTAGTGAGTTGCTGTTTACCAACTAAAAGAATATTTTATTAAAAAATATTTCCACTTTTCTTATTCACTCATGCGTCTCCTCTCTCCTTTCTTTTCCTTTTCCTTCCTTTATTCTTCTTTTCTCTTCATTTCTTCTTCATTCTCTTCATTTCTGTGCCCAAAAGTCTTTTTCCATGGCCCCTCAGCAAAACAAAATTTCATCACCGAAAGAAAGAAAATATAACATGAGAGAGTGAGGAAGTTAACGTGTTAAATAATTTGTTTGAATAGTAAAAATTAATATATAGTGTATTTGTAAAATATAAAAAAAATTAAAAAATTATTAAAATATATAATATCTATTATTATTTTGAAATAGGTAATCTAGTATGAATTAACTACTTCAAAAATTAAAATCTCAAATTAAAATTTAGACTTGGGGCAGTATTCAATGCTCTTACCAAACCCATACCCAAAAAGTGTTGAAAGTTAAGATGGAACCTAACCGGGAGGTGTTGTATAGGTGAGTTACGCCTTCAAACGTCCAACTAACCCCTACTACCCCTATGAGAGTCCATTGTCTGCCTCGCACAATTAGGTTGGCTGTTTAAACTTTATTTCTAAAAAAAAACTTCGTGAATTTTGACCCCACCTAATTCAGCAGTGGTTTTCTTGTGAAACTTGGCACCCGCCAATTTCCCTTTTAGCCACTGTTTAATTGATTGTCAATTCTACCCTCCTCTCTACGGAACATTTCTTGAGCCCAAAGCCTAGACACCCAAAAGCCCAATTAAAAATCCCCTCTCTCTCAAAGAGAAAAAAGAACAAAAAGAATTTTTGTAAATTTCGTTCGTTTTTATAAATGAGATAAGATGAGATGAAATGAATTAAGATAAAAATTTAAAATTAAAAAAATATTATTTTTATTTTAAAATTTAAAAAAATTAAATTATTCATTTTATTTTATATAAAAATTTAAAAAAATTATAATAATTAAATAAGATAAGATAAAATATATTACAAAAACAAATCAGACAGTTGACGCTGGAGTCACGCCACAGAATTAAAACTTGTTTCGGAACTTGAAAGTGAAGGTTGTGGTTAGTAATTAAACATTGTTACTAATTTTAATAACTTAAACGAATTATTTTCTGAAAAAACACTTCAAAACTGATTAATAACATATTATGATAAAAATAAGTTCATGACATAATTTTTAAATTTCTTCAAAAAAACCAAAAAAAAAAAAAAAAAAAAATCCCCCGCGCGATAAAAGAGAAACATATGCAGGCTGATGCAGCATATGGCGTTGCGGGATCCAGTTGGGCCGTGGAAGCGAGTACTGCTCCACACAAAAACTGTCCCCAAGGGTGAAAAAGTAAAACCAACGACCGAAAGAGCAATCTGATGGACAACGTTGCTTGCGGAAAAAGCCGAACCTTGAAGCGACAATATCGATAACACCCCTTCCCACTTACCTTTCCTTCCCTCACCTGAAATATAAAGTATAAACCCTCTCTTCCTTTACTTTTCTGC
The DNA here is from genome assembly GCA_003123785.1 of Pterocarya stenoptera. NCBI lineage: Eukaryota > Viridiplantae > Streptophyta > Magnoliopsida > Fagales > Juglandaceae > Pterocarya > Pterocarya stenoptera. The sequence goes on along the minus strand of QEOT01003496.1, from coordinate 68,425 downwards.
CTCCCGCTCTCTCAACCATTTCCCCTCTCTCTCTCTCTCTCTCTCTCTGAAAAATCCTCTCTTTCAGTCTCCGTTTATAAAAAAAAATGTCGGCTTTCAGGAGCAAATACCAGGGTAATTACTCCTCATGTTCTCTACCTGTTCGTGCTTTTTGTTTTGTACATTTTCCGCCTATCGCTCGGCTCTGGTAGATCTAGAGTTTCTATGTAATGATCCTGATTGGTTTGCTGTTACATTCTTCCTTCCATCTGCACAGAGAGCCCTCTTCCATTCTATGGGACGATTGCTCTATTTGATGCTGTTTTATTGAGTCAATTATTAATAAAATTCTCGTTTGCTCGCGAAAGATCACCCTTCTTGTTAGTTAATACGAATATAGATTTTTCAGATAGGGGGCTTTTGAACCGATCGTTGGCCGCTCTATTTCAATGAAATCCGAAGTAGTCCCTAATCGCCCAAGATCCCTTTTTTTTTTTTTTTTCAAAAAATGATTTTAATTCATTTTTTATATGGTACAGCTTCTGGCTAGTATGTGATAAATCGAATAATAACTACGCGGAGCAGAGACGGATATGTTTTTTAGTTTATTTCTTAGTGTCTTAATTTAGTCGAGGGGAAATTGGGTCCCCGTCAGTATTTGCTTTTCCACATGTTCGTCAATCGTCCCAGCATCCCTTTTCTCTTGGCACACAGCTGCCGTGTGGTCCTCATGATAGAGGTGGGAGGCCCTCCTCCCCTTGCGGAGGTCACAATGAAGGGGGAGAACACCCCCCTCGCGGCCTTCCTATGGAGAGGCTTGAGGCTGCTGCGGAGAATTCTCCCTACCTCGGTTGTGGCCTCCATGCTCTGAGAAAGAGGGGGAGATTGCCTTTCTCTTGGCCTCCTCATGCTGACGGGGCGAGAAGGACATCTCTACTCCTGGTCATGGTCTCCCTGCATAGAGGCAGCAATTGAGAGTGGGAACACCTCTGGCTGCCTCCCCATGCGGAGGATCCACACAAGTCAACTGCGATCGAGGGGAGGAGATATCCCTCCCTCGATCATTGCCTCCATGCTCCGAGCTCTCTTTTACTTGTACCAGATGTCGTGCAGGGTGTAGATCCACCAGCAAGTGGTAACTATGTTTGTGGGGTTGGGGGGTGGGAGAGATTGTCCCCCTCACAGCCTCTTTATGCGAAGGTACTTGGGTGGGTCCCTGCCCTAGCCCTGCCATTTGGCCTCGCCAAGGGTGAGGCTGAGTTTCTCTTTTGACAATTAGTTTGTTTCTGTTTTTCATTTTTGTTCTCACTGCGATGCGTAGATTGCCCCCGTCAGTTCTGAGACATATGCCACATCAATTCCGTATTCAGTCTGTAAGGGCATGTTGCAAATCTGGTAGTAACCCAACAAAACTCTTTGAATCATGGGCTTATGGAAATATTGATGAACCAAAAAAATTGGTTTTTGAATTGTGTTTGTTTGTTATGTTGTATGAGTTTGCTCCATAGATATCTAAGGAATCTAAATAGTCATAATTTATACTATAATTCTTCTAGATACTTGCCCAAGTTTACTGGTTCATCGAAGTAAATGTTGAGAGTTATTTGTACTGCATATAATTAGTATTTTAAATTTGTAGCCGCCCAGTTAATATGTTGTACTTGGCAATGGATTCTTGGGAGTGGGTTATTAAGGTTCAGTTTGGATGCTATGTGTATCTCAGATCATCTGTTAATAGTAGTGAAATATTGTGTGAATAGTAGTAAACTTTTTGTAAAGAGCAATGAATTGTTAACCCCTAAGGGTTGGCTCAAGTGGTAAATGCCTTGGACTTGGGGGTTTACTCTGTCGAGGGCCTGTGCACCATTGGGATTAGTCGGGACACTGTTCTTGGACATCCAGTGCCAATAAAAAAAAAAAAAAAAAAAAAAAAAGCAGGGAACTGTTTGTGAATAGTAATGAATTAGTTTGAGAACAGTTAGCTCCCAAACAGGTCATAAGTCTAATAAAATTTAGCAGCTATCAACTTTAATGTCCATTCTTTACTCACTAAGGTTTGTTTATATATTTATTTATGAGTAATGTTAGATACAGTTCTAGGGTGTGCAAGCACTGCACATTCCATTTGAAAAAAGTTAGGGTCCACCATTAAAATATATATATTTTTTCATGTGGGTCTCAAATTATTTTTTAAAAGAATCCAGGGGACTTGCACATCATAGGATTGCAAATATCGTTTCTCTTAATTTATTAAAAAAGGTTGAAGTCGTAACGTGTTTTACGTTTGTAATACGCAACTGTTATCCTTTGCGCTCATGTTGCCCCTTAAACATGAATCAGTTTTTAAACTTGAAAACAAAATTCAAACTTGATATTTATTACTTTATTTATATTGAGCCTCTTGTTTCTTATTTGTGGTGGTTTCAAGTCTAATAAAATTTAGCAGCTAACAACTTTAATGTCCTCTCTTTATTCACCAAGGTTTATTTATGTATTTATTTTTTTAGTAATGTTAGATACAGTCCTAGAGTGTCGCTCACTCCATCTGAAAAAAGGTAGGGTCCACCATTAAAAAATAAGTTTTTTCATGTGGGTCCAAAATTAACCTCCTTTTTTTTAAAGTCCATGGGGCTGGCCGACTATAGGATTGCAAATATCGTTTCTCTTTATTTATTAAAAAAGGCTGAAGTTGTAACGTCTTTTAAGTTTGTAATACGCAGCTGTTATCCTTTGCGTTCATGTTGCCCCTTAAACATGAATCAGTTTTTAAACTTGAATAACAGATCAAACTTGATATTTATTAGTTTATTTATATTGAGCCTCTTGTTTCTTATTTGTGGTGATTTCAATATATTTCATTCGTCTTCACTGACAGCAAAATGATTATTTGTAATCTTCCTTTTTTTATTTGTAAATTTCTTATTCTCATAAATTGTTATCAATGTTTCTTTGAGGAATGTCTACTTTCTTCAGATGAGCTTATTGCTAATGCTGCATACATTGGCACCCCTGGAAAGGGTATCCTTGCTGCTGACGAGTCAACTGGCACAATTGGCAAGCGTCTTTCTAGCATCAATGTTGAGAATAATGAGAACAACAGGCGTGCCCTCCGTGAGCTTCTGTTCTGCACTCCTGGTGCCCTCCAATACCTCAGTGGAGTAATTCTCTTTGAGGAGACGCTCTATCAGAAGACAGCTTCAGGTGTTGTGATCAACTCCAGTCCTGTTATTGTGAATATGATAAACCATACTTTTAAGTTTCTAATATTCAAAATTGTGTTTTGGTTCAACTTCCAGGTTTGATTACAATATTTGAAATTACTGTCATTGAAAGATTTTGAAAGTCCTTTTTAATTGTTTATTTCCCCTGAATATTCCGTATACTATATATATACTTTGCAGGTAAGCCCTTTGTTGAGGTTATGAAGGAAGGTGGTGTTCTCCCTGGCATCAAGGTCGACAAGGGGACTGTTGAGCTTCCGGGCACCAATGGGGAGACCACCACCCAGGGTCTTGATGGCCTTGCACAGCGTTGCCAGAAGTACTACGAAGCTGGTGCTCGATTTGCCAAATGGCGTGCTGTGCTCAATATTGGACTGACCGAGCCATCTCAGCTGGCCATCAACGAAAATGCCAATGGATTGGCCCGTTATGCTATCATCTGCCAGGAGAATGGTCTTGTCCCCATTGTTGAGCCTGAGATCCTTGTTGATGGACCCCACGATATTGAAAAGTGTGCTGACGTGACTGAACGTGTTCTTGCTGCGGTCTATAAAGCTCTAAACGACCACCATGTCCTGCTTGAGGGAACTTTGTTGAAGCCCAACATGGTGACCCCTGGATCTGAGGCGCCAAAGGTTGCACCGGAGGTGATTGCTGAGTACACCATTAGGGCACTACAGCGAACTGTGCCTCCTGCAGTTCCCGCAATTGTGTTCTTGTCTGGTGGACAGAGTGAGGAGGAGGCGACACTCAACCTCAATGCCATGAACAAACTCAAGGGAAAGAAGCCATGGTCTCTTTCCTTCTCCTTTGGGCGGGCCCTTCAGCAGAGCACTCTCAAGACATGGGCAGGAAAGCCAGAAAATGTTAAGAAGGCACAGGCTGCATTTCTTGCCAGGGCCAAGGCAAACTCAGAGGCAACTCTGGGAATTTACAAGGGTGATGCAAAACTCAGTGAGGGTGCCTCCGAGAGTCTTCATGTCAAGGACTACAAGTACTGATGAAATTGAGGTTTTGGTGGTTTGTGTTTTGATTTGGAGAGTTGATGCGGTGTTTTTAATTTTGCCCTATTATCAGTTATAGGGTTAGGACACTTTTTTCAAAGTTCTTTTGTTTTCTCAGCCGTAGTAGGACGGTGGTAGAGTAATAAAAGCTCGGGAAGCATTCCCGAGCTTGGGTTTTTAATCTGAGAACTGCTTATATTTCTATGTTATTTTAAAAGCAAGTATTAGGAAACAATGACAATCATTTGATTCTACAACCTACTGAAATGCGACTGGGCTTCGTTTTTTTCCTCCCCTGTTGGAGAGGGGTATAAAGTAGGAGCGCTCAACGGATCGTGGTGTTCTCGTTGTTGTGCACGGTGTACCTGTGTTTTAGCCGTTGTCAATCGACACACTACGTGGAACCGGGAAGGTCCATAGTAACAACATGCTTTCACGTAGGGGGTTCCCTTTTTGAACGAGTTCCAGCAGAAAAATGGCAACAAAACCCTCTTCCTTTGGAAGAAGGCTGCTGGCTGAAGAGGGATTGATGCTGAGGGTATTAGTAAGGGCTTCCTTACTGAGCCCCGAGCATTCTGTTGCAGTTTCACCGCCGTCGACTCTCAGCTCTGGAAAATAGTGTTTTAAACTCCCCTTCCATCCTGCTTGTTTTACATAGCAATCCTGGAAGTTGAATAAAGGGGCGACTGATGAAAGATAAAGCGTCCAGTAGTTTTCCCGACGCACCACCATGAAATCTGGAATGAGTTTTATTATTACGTGAATAGACTTTGTTTTGGAGTACTGCATTGGCTTAAAATAATTTTTGGAAAACGAAATTTAATTTGCACTCTAAAATTGTCATTATTTTTTCATTCCTTGATGGAATTCCAAAAATTCTTGAATTAACTTTTTAAAATACCTTTAAATTTTAATAATTCATGTGGTACGACAACATAGTGGTGCTACGTCAATGGGACAAAATGAGTTGTATAATTAAGGCATCATAGTAGTATTTCCAATAAAAAAAGAAGAAGAGAAATTCTACATGAAAGGCTTACATCACACACATTCACCTAATCAACATGTGATTTGTTATTTTTTTTCATTCTATTTTAAAGCTTAAATATGTGTGTGTTTAAATAGAAGAACAAAAATGACAAATCAAATATTGATTAGATAGATGCGTGTGGTGTAAAGATTTCTTGTAGCATTTCTCTAAAAATTACCCAACTCCATTGTGGCCCTCGAATCCTCTTATATTCCAGTGACATGGATCTTATTTTCTATTTTATTAATTTTTTAAAATAATTATCTTTAAACGGTGGTCATTATCTGACATTTCGTAGTTGATCCAAATTTATTCGCCCATGGGAAACTTTGAAGCATTGACATTGGCTTATCCAAATACCAGTCAATTAAAAAATATGCCCTCATTTCTCCTTAAAACTGGTACATTAGATTAGTTAAAAGCAAGTTTCAAAAAAAAAAAAAAAAAAAAAAAATAGTTAAAAGGAAAAAGTTGAACCTTTGAGTTACAGTAAATCCAAAGGAAAATAATTATTTATTCCAGATATTGTTCGCTCCAATTGCTCCAATTTCATTCCCCTGGTGAATGCTCATGAGTCCCAACAAATTATTAATTATTAGAAAAAAGTAAATTATTAATTGACATATGATTAGTATAATTACAAAATATGAAAAAAAATTATAAAAAAAAATTATTAAAAAAAAATATTTTGTTATTATTTTAACTAATAGATGAATAATAAAATATGGAGTTATATCTTAAATGATAAAGGCAAAAGAAAAATGATGCGATTTAAGGTAGATTTTGCCATTGCCTTTGACTAGATCATTGCCGATGCTGTAAAAGAATCTGGTCAAGCGTAGCTTTAAATGTAATAAACTTTTCGCATCATCGATCGCCACTGATTTCTTGGTTCTCGTATGGTCTCATCGCTACCTCTTTTGTGCTTTCAAGTCTCTCTCTCTCTCTCTCTCTCTCTCTCTCTATATATATATATATAGATAAAGATAAAGACTAAAGATGCATTAATATATAATTTATTAACATTTGACATTAATAGTGATATTTATAATTTTTTTTAGTATCCGCTCTATACTTTTTGTGTTGTAGGATTTTATTTATTTATTTATAATCCCAAGTCATTATACCCTGAGTTTATATATGGATTTCCAATATTTGATTCATATATATTGTATGTTTTTTTTTTCTCTGTTCTCTAGATAGCAGAGAGGAGAAATTTATGAGGAGGGCAGATGAGCTGGTCATTTGGAACTGACGGATCGCTGCAAACATTAGCTTTGTGGAGTGAAGTTATAAATAAATAACATAGCTAGCTAGCGTACATATGCAAGATATCAGAGCTTGAATTGGCAGAAAAATGGAAAGTGCTGTGATTCATGGCAGTGGTCCTATATATATATTCCTTGGGATTGCCCTCACTCGCAGAAGGATAACGATGTTTCCTATTGGGCCATGGAGCAGAAATCTTGCTCATTCCCGGAAACCCAAAAAAACAAAAACAAAATCTGATAGCAAAGGAGATCTCTCCGATGAAGGGAAGAAAGAAGAAAATCCGCGGCTATAAAATAGATCCTTAATTTGTGCAGTGCTAACTTTCACTTCTTAATTATAAATTGGGCCAGACCGATTTGCATGATTCTTATATTATAATCCATATCGATCTTCTGAAGTTTTTGTCTGAAAGTTTAGGATTTAAAATGTAATCTCGTCTCTTAATTAAGTTTGAGGTCATATAAAAGTTAATTAATACTGGAAGTTGCTGGCTCTGCGAGCTAAGCTCCATAATACTCTGGCCCATATATGGTAAGCAATCGCGGAGAAATCAAAAGCCTCCATAAACGTCATAGGACGATACCTCTTCGGATTCAATACCTATAAGGTTAAGCTTATTTATTATTTATTATATATAGAATGAAGNAGTAAGCAGTCGCGGAGAAATCAAAAGCCTCCATAAACGTCATAGGACGATACCTCTTCGGATTCAATACCTATAAGGTTAAGCTTATTTATTATTTATTATATATAGAATGAAGCGGTGAGAGTAGCATTTTCGGTGTTGTTATTGAGGAAAAGAACGTTAAATCAAAGAGTTGATCGATTTTTATATTTAAGAGTGGAAGAAAGAGGAACAGATGGTTGCTTCCATGGCGGAAGGAATTTAAAGCAGTGGCGTTTTGGTATTAATTTGGTATATGTTTTAAAGTAAGGCGTGAGGTTTTTAATATTGTCTCAGTTACCAGTCTAGTCGCATCAGACTTCAGTGACATCATTCACCAAAAAGCCGATCCATTCGAAATTATTTTTCCCATAATTGATATTAATTTCGTTTCCTTTGATTGCTAATGACTAAAAACTGTCTCTAGGGCTTGGACAAGGAACCTCCCTGGGCTCAAAACTCTGGAGAGAGAGAGAGAGAGAGAGAGGGGAAAAAGAGAAACAAAAGGCTCAAAACTCTGACAATGACTGCAACATCTCTCTTTGTTTTGTTCCCCCTGGTGGGAAGCTTCTTTACTCCTTCCCAAGTACGGTGACTGACTGTCTTGGAGTGTAACGTATTGACACATCTTCTCTGGATTGTAATAATAAATTATGCATGAGTCGTACCTCGACGTCTATTGCGTAAGGAGGAGTAAGGTTGCAGCAATGCCCACATCCCATCTTTCTATCTATCCAACTTTTTTCTGTCTTTATTGGGCTAAAGATATCTCATGCAATATTCATCACATGAATATTCACATGAATATTTTTGAATTTCAAAGCTTCTTCTTTATCCAGGTACCTGTTTTTTTTAATCAATTGGTGGTCGCGTTAACTGGGTTTCCTAATTTATTGGTCCTATATATGCATATATGCGTCTTCAAGATGATGCTATTTTCATAAAAATTCCTTTCCAGAGCATTACCACATTTAATGCCATAATATCACTGATTATTATAACTTATAACAAGTCGAAATGAAATCTAATTCTTTTCCTAATTTTTTATTCTAAATACTTTATATATACAGTACTCATACATGCACTATTTACTCATCTGGAGTCCGGCAGGCAAGGTCTAAATTAAGATTGATTAATGTAAATCATAGTAATAATATATAGTTAATTAGATCCAAACAACATATATAACTAACATAAATCAACAGCAAGAAAATAAAGCACAATTGATCAGTTGCATATTACCAATGGAAATATTCATATATATATATATAAATGTCATAGCAAAAATATGTTAGTCATGATCATCCTTAATTTCCTCAATATAAATAGCTGCATGTTTTGAACATTTTCTTTCTGACAGACAAACCTCATTAATACTGATCTCTTGGTATATATAAAGGAGTGTTCAAAGAGATCAATGCATAGCGCTTAGTTAAGTAACCCGAGAATTCGAACATGATCTTTTCCCCTCCATGGATCATGAAAGCGCAAGCATGCATTACAAACTACAGAAAACTGTCATTACCATGTTTTAACTTCAATGACAAGTTCTTTCATTATCTTCATGTTATCGATATAATGTTTGATACACTGTTTGAAAGAAAATTGCAAAACGAAAGCTTCTAGTAGTTTGGCATGCTTGACTGCGTAATCTCAGTATTATCCTTTCAAGGCGTTGATCATCATTTTATATGAAATCTTGTTTCCGCTATGAAATTAAGTAGTTGTTTTGATTAAAAAAAACCTGAAATCTTGTTTCGGCCTATTATATATAATTCTTAATTAGTAATTCTATTCCCAGCTGCAAATCACTTTCAGAATTATGACATATTGCAAAGTCATGACCACTAATTTCTATTCTTGAAATCTGATATGAATTGTCGTATGTCTCGTCCCTTCCTTAATTGCTCTGACCAAACTTGCACTGAAAAGTTTGTTAATTGCAAACACTACAAGAAAAACGGAATTTTGTCATCATTTGTTTGCGATGAAAAGATTATTTGTGATTAAAACAGACTCATTTTAACTGTAAATAATCATTTCATTAGAATTAACTGACGACATATAAGCAATTTTTTTTTTAGTAGTCATGAATCAGAGGACGAAGAAGTACTAGTTGGACATAATTTTGTTCATATATAGGCTGATGGTATAACATCATGTACATCCGCTAGTAATTAATATCTATCATTTCTTCCCCTCTCTAGCTCTCATTTGCATCGATTAAGAAATGCCAAGAGAATTATTATCCAAATTCTCACAAAAACGTGCTCCCAGAAACATCCGCAGTTAATACGTGCGGTAGGTGTTAAGAATTCTATTAGCGAATTAAAAACAGAAAAAATTAATGATGGAAGTGATAAAAAAATGTCGGATGGAATAATGAACTACAATTATCATACAAGTTGCATGCACAAGAAGGAAATTCAGCACAAAATGGAAATCTTACAAGTGTTGAGATGATAACCGCACCACTTTGAGCAACATCGCAACATCCCAGCTTCCCCAATCAACTGATAAAACAAAAAACCCATTATTTTGATCTTAAATGTCCATATTCTGAAGCTCTAATACCCACTAGATATCAACCCCTATACATAATTAATGATCCTCAGTCAGCTGATCTTTCCTTTCACGGTCCATTTTCCCATGGCTTATATTGTAATTCAAATCTCTTACCTCTTAATTAATAAGTCAAATACTTCACCCGCCCAGTTTCAGGTTTCCTCGCCAGCTGCCTATGTAATACTTACTGGTTGTGATCGCCTTTGTTGACCTTCAAACCATAGTTGTCCCACAAGTTCTCCCCATCTCCGAACAAGAAAGGAAAGCAGCTCTCGTGCACAGAATTTCCGGCATTGGAATTGGAAGGAGAAGAACCATCATTCCCTTGTAGTCTCACCGTCTCTGGCTCTTGTTCGCTGATTTCGCAGAAGGCTCCTCCTTGATTGTATAAGGACGATCCACTGTTCTGAAAATAAGCACAGCCTCGTGAATTCTCCTTGCGCTTCTTGTGACCTGCCTTGGTTTTTCTCGGATAACTATTGATGCTCTCCCATTTCTCTTTGTACATTAAAGCATTCCTTTCATATCCTAAGCAAGCCATCTTTCCTGCTATTTCCTCCCACAGAACCTCTTCTGAACACCCACTTGGCCCAATTCTTAACTCAATGGCATTTCTCAATTGTATCAGCCTCGAAATCTCAGATTCCGGCCAGCTTTCACCTTTCCCCCCATTATTTAGTATTTCACTTCCATCCTCATTCTGGTTTTCACTGTGGTTTTGAATTTCAGCGGCCATTAGACCCTCAGACGATGAAGCCTTTACTTCGCTTCCTGTAATTTTCTGCAAGGCATCCATTAAAGCGGCATCCCTAGCTTCAATCCAAGCCCGTTCTTTAGCCAAAAACTTGTGCTCCCTATCTATCCTGTCTGCCTCTTGTTTCCTCCACTCTTCCTCTCTTAACAGCCTCTCCTGTTCCTTCTGTTCAAGAGTTCTCATCAGCTTCTCTAACCATGCCTCTTGTTTCTCCATCAACTTCCTCATCTGCGAGTCAATGAAGCCCTTTATCTTAGCCTTCCAGCTCCTTCCACCTTTCCTCTTCCTCCGCTTCTCCGCCGAATCGTTCTCCCTCAGCACCGTGGTGCTAAGATCATTGTCATTGGAGGAGGAGGTATCATACTCACAGGAATTAGAGAGGCTAAGACTATGATCACAATGCTTTTGAGCATGAAAAGCCTCTTGATTTGCTGGAGTTGTGTTCTGGCTTGTGTTATGAAATCGAAGACTATGTCCAGCAAAATGGGTTTCTGGGACTGGGGTGGTGTTGCTGGTTTCTCCATAGAGAGCTTCGAGTTGGCGAAAGAACCTGTAGTGTTTACCGTCTTGTCTTCCAGCCTTGCCTTCCTTTGTCTTTTTGTAATATTTGTACAAGTTCTCAAACTTCTCCCTACATTTCTTCCCGCTTCTTGGGTAACCATGTTCCTCAGACATGATCCTGCAAAAAAAGTTGAAAAGAGAGGAGATAAAAATAAAATAAAGAAATGGACATTAGCATGCTGAAATAAGATTTGTATAAGAAAATGTATATTCATGGTAGGAGAGAACCCTAGATTGCATTGTAAGGAAAAACAAAGGTATCCCATAAAAAAATCATGTGGTGATGATGTTTAATGATGGTGCTGCGAATCTCATAATATCCTTTCCTTGCTGAGTATCACAGCTAACCTAATTTAGTATATTGACCATTCAAATTGCTAAACAAGGATAGGTCTCAGATATATATGAGAGTTTTCAGCAGATATATGAGAGGATATATGAGGATAGGTCTCACAATTTTCAAATCATCCAAAAAATAAATAAATAACACCTTGCCTTCGAAAGAAACATTTTCAAAACAGATCATAACGAGTAACTACACAGACGGTCAGCCTCGAATTTTTTCAAATCGAAATAAAAAAGAAAGTAACACACGGGTCTCCAACTGAAGCTCATTTTCAAACTCAAAACCGGATTATAAAGCCTCATATCGCTTCCAAAGTTTTCAGATGTAACTGCCAAAAACACTAGCAGCAGTCCTCTTTCTCTATACTCCTCAGTGACATTCAATCCTTCATCGACATGCATCATCAACAACAGAAGAAAGAAACTTGCACCTAGACCCCCTCCCCAAACATATATATACCATATATATGTATATGGAGAAGAGAGAGAGAGAGAGAGAGAGAGAGAGGGAGAGAGAGATTTAATGATAAAAGAAAAAGAAAGGAGAGGACGATTAGGGCTGAAATATCTTGTATAAACCTTGAAATTTCGTCCCACAAAGGGCCCTTTTGATTTGCCTCTTTGAACTTGGGATCCAGTCGAGATCTGATCTCAAGAAGAGTGAGAGTCTCTTGTCTGGGCCATCTTCCAGTGCCACCATCACCTCCTAAGCACCCTGCAGTCTCGGACTCAAACCCACTGAACGAAGGAGTGGACGCAGAAGTGGCGACAACATTGGTGGGAGTAGTGGCAGCGACACTTGGAGCAGAATCAGAGCGAAACTCTGGAAAGCCACGGGACAACACATCGGCCCCTACTTCACGACCCACCATCATGATATTGTAGTGGTGGCTGGGTGAGAGGTTTCGATGGTGGCTAGAGAACAGCTCTGGGGGCTGAGGGATGGACGGGAAATGGGACGACCTGCCGTTCATAAGTTGCCTCAGATCAGGCATGCCGTACTGATCCTCCATTTCCATAGGGTTTGAAATACGAGAAAAAGGAAATAGAAAGAAGGCTGAGAATAAAGATAAAGGTATCGAGAGAAAGAGAGAGAGATATGAGCGTCAGACTAGGATCGTGTCGTCCCCGAAAAGGCTTGAATTTATGTACAGAAAAATGGTCCCATGTCCGTATGAAAGCGTATGTAACGTGTAAACTCTAATTTCTCTTTATTTATGCATGCTCCTTCGATTCTGTGTATATATAAATTAAGAGGGAATGGTATACGTAAGTTATTATTTATTCAGATAATACTTCATATTTATAGTTTTTTTTATAGGATATGTGAATAGTTTTTAGAAGATATAAGGATATCTTTTATAGGATGTGGAGTTGTAAATAGTATCTGATGAAAAGAATTTTTAATAAATTAAATGTTAGAAACTAGAAAGGCACTCTAAAACAATCTTTAATTTGAAATTGAAACCACTATAAAAAAAAATATTTATGAAGAATTATTTTCAACACGAGAATGAATATTTATGATAAAAATATATTTATTTTGATAGAAAATAACTAGAAAGAAATAGCTTTTTTTTTTTTATAGTGTAATGTCATATTATAATATCCATACAATGAGGATTATATGAGAAATCGAACAAACATATTGTTGTATAATAGTAACGATAAAATGCAAAATGAATTTTTGAATTTTAAATATTGTTTGCAAAAGACTTCTTGGGATTTTCTTTCCTTTAAGTGTAAAAAATTAAAAACAAAAACAGAAAATAAAACATGATAAAGAAAAACTAAAATTAAAAATGAGAAAAAAAAATTGCAAGACGGGGCATTCACTATCTCCCCGTGGGCGGCTGCCTATATATAGGGAAAGGGGATTCTCACCCCATGGGCCATTACTTGATGCCAAGGCATTTAAAATGCTTAATTTCTGCATTTAAGTTTGAGAGTAATGGACAAGTATTGCACTTTTTAATGGACAAGTCTTGGTAGGATCTTTGTAAAAATGTGGATTCTACTAAACAAGAATAATTTTTTTTAGAGTAATATTACTTATCATCTCAATTCTCATCATTTTCTCATGTAGAATTATGAAGAATAAATAGAAATAAAATTTGACAATATGGTAACACATCCGTGAGAGTATTTGTCCTACAAGTTTGTGATGGACTAAGGGAATTGAGTGAATAAATTTGTAATGTTTTGGCACGAAATTTGGAGCACAACGACTTTTGAACGAATAAAATCGAGCTTGAAATGATTTCGAATAGCTCGAAAAAGTAAATCTACCACAAACTGGTTTAGAAAACTAAGTAAACTGGCTCAATAGAGTTCAAGAGAAAATCGGCGGTCGACGGCTTGATCAGCAGCTCGGCTCGGATATAGGCTTGCCGCTCGGCTGGAAGGTGGCAAAACAGTGTCGTTTGGAGGTGATCGTTGTGTCTCTTCAGTGGCCAAAACGACACTGTCGTTTGGCACTATGTGTCGTTTAGCCAAGATAATTTTGAAATTTGAGGACCGTTGGACGAAATATGGGTCTTCTTCCTCGCGTTGGGCCTCTTCCGAAACAGAAAAATTTGTATCCTCACTTCCATCCAGCTAAATGGTCACTAGCGTTGAGGATTTCGACAAGCTCCTAAGGTCCAAGAAGTCTAACAGCAGTGATGGGCGACCCCTCGAAACAGTGACAATGGGTGATGAAAAATTAGAAAATGCACTATTTCTTTGTGTGAAAATATTTCAATAATTTTTTTCAAAATAATAACAACTTACAAAATTTTAAAGATTCCCAATGTACTTTAATCCTCCCACTGTAATTTAAAAAAGTTTCTATCTTAGATTTTCAAGCCTTCGAAGATAATTATATTATGCAAGTGTGGTTGTCAAATCAAGCACTTATCTATTTATCATCTTCACAATACGTGAAAAAAATTTTCTCTAACATGACCTAGCTCTTGATACCACTGTAGAATTATGAAAAATAAATAGAAACGAAATTTGGCAATATGGTTACACTCCCGTAAGGATATTTGTTCAACAAGTTGGTGATGGACAAATGGAATTGAGTGAAGGAATTTTTGTACCAATGACCCTTATTTACAGGCCATCATGCACCAGTTGGCAAAGGGTATAATAATTGGTAACTCAATGGTTGGCAAATGACACAACGTTAAGAAGTGACACAACCTTTTGACTAAATCAAAAGGTTGTGTCTTTTAACACTTAATTAATCACACAACCTTTTGACTAAGTTAAAAGGTTGTGCCTCTTAGCACTTCCTTAACCATCACCTCTTATGGGAACTATCACCATGGATAGTGTATCATTTTAAGAAGTACACTGTTTGGTGATCACACTCCTTAGAATTACATCTCATCNCCGAAACAGTGACAATGGGTGATGAAAAATTAGAAAATGCACTATTTCTTTGTGTGAAAATATTTCAATAATTTTTTTCAAAATAATAACAACTTACAAAATTTTAAAGATTCCCAATGTACTTTAATCCTCCCACCGTAATTTAAAAAAGTTTCTATCTTAGATTTTCAAGCCTTCGAAGATAATTATATTATGCAAGTGTGGTTGTCAAATCAAGCACTTATCTATTTATCATCTTCACAATACGTGAAAAAAATTTTCTCTAACATGACCTAGCTCTTGATACCACTGTAGAATTATGAAAAATAAATAGAAACGAAATTTGGCAATATGGTTACACTCCCGTAAGGATATTTGTTCAACAAGTTGGTGATGGACAAATGGAATTGAGTGAAGGAATTTTTGTACCAATGACCCTTATTTACAGGCCATCATGCACCAGTTGGCAAAGGGTATAATAATTGGTAACTCAATGGTTGGCAAATGACACAACGTTAAGAAGTGACACAACCTTTTGACTAAATCAAAAGGTTGTGTCTTTTAACACTTAATTAATCACACAACCTTTTGACTAAGTTAAAAGGTTGTGCCTCTTGGCACTTCCTTAACCATCACCTCTTATGGGAACTATCACCATGGATAGTGTATCATTTTAAGAAGTACACTGTTTGGTGATCACACTCCTTAGAATTACATCTCATCATCTCATGATGTGACATTAGATGGTTGAAGATTATTTATTATATTTCATTTATGAACCTATAATCTATTGCCACATCATGGGATGATGAAAAAATAGATGATGAATAGATTTTTTTTTTTTTTTTCTTTTTCAACATGTAGTCTACTTTTTTTAAAAACTTACGCGAGACTTGTTTATTTATAACTTATATAAACCATTTCTCTTCTTTTTATCTTTTATTATTTTTTAAATAGGTAGATGACATGGCATTTAATGCTATGTTTCGATTTTGATTAGTTCATACCTAAAATTAATGCTATGCATGTGACAAGCTGTGCATTGTTTAAAGTTTAACAAGAGTACAACAGAAAATCCTAATGGAAAGTTTGTGAAAAAATAAATACAATGCAAAAATTTAAAACTGATGGCTTTTTTTTTTTTTT
>QEOT01003496.1:0-33630 GCA_003123785.1 Pterocarya stenoptera | reverse complement strand
TTGTACGGCTTACCACAATCAATTGTGTCAGACAAGGACAATACATTTACCAACCAATTCTAACAAGAACTCTTTACATTGCAAGGAGTTCAAATGGTGATGAGTGCCACCTACCATCTATAGACGGATAGGCAGACAGAGGCAAGTGGTGGTATAACTCCACTCAGCACTCTATGGCTACCCCCCAACTTGGATCCTAAACTACGTCCCTGGCATAGCCCATGTAGACTCAGTGGACCAGACACTATGCAGCAAAGACCACGTCACCAAACTCCTCAAACACAATATCCAGCAAGCACAAATTCGAATGAAAAGGTACTTAGATTTGAAAAGGAAAGAACAACAATTCGAAGAAGGGGAATATGTCTACCTTAGGTTACAACCATATCGCCAAAGCAGTGTAGCCCATTGCTAGAACCTTAAGTAGTTTGCACCCCAGTTCTTTGGCCCATTTAAGATATTGCAAAGAGTGGGTATGGTGGCGTACAAGCTAGATCTTCCCCCCTCATCTCAGATCCATCCGACGTTTCACGTGTCTCAGATCAATAAAATAGGAACCAAGATCTCAGCACTGCCAAATCTACCACTAATTGACAATAACGATATAATCCAACTAGAACCAATCGAAATACTCAATAGATGCATAAAAAAGTAGGAAACAACGCAAGGGTGGAGTTGCTTACCCGTTGGCATGGCCAAGACGTGGCAAATGCCAACTGGGAGGTTTACTCACGACTGAAAAAGGATTTCCCCCACCTTGCAGGTAAGATATTTTGATTGGGGGGGTATGTAACAAGTCTGCTGTTGATTACCAGGGAAAAGGCGAAGGAAGGCTTGGCTTGCAGAGTATTGGAAGGAGACCTGTGCAATGATGGAAAGTACTAGAACCCTAAGCCACGAAGAAAAAGCTTCAATAGTAAGTACAACTTAAGGCTTCAGTTGAAGACTTCAATCTGATCTCTTGACCAAGCCAAGGGCTGGGCCAACGAGAATGGGCTATAGAGTTGGGGGCCCAACTCTACTCATCTATCCTTTACATTTTATGTCTTTATTTAGTGGGCCAGCAGTTGCGGGCTAAGGGGCTTGTCCCAGATTATCATTTTAATTCTGTTATTGCATTTTCCTTTCAGTTATGTACTAGGCTCGTGGCCTTTTTCGAATTGTAAACTCTTTTGTGGATACTGTAGCTGCAGTGGGAAATCATTTGAAAATTATATGAAACCCTAATATTTTCCCTTCTATCTTTTTTCTCTAATCTTTCATCTCTTCCTGGAGGCGCTCCCCTTAAATGAGATTATGTATCACTACAAGAAAATTGCTTATTTATGACCAATTATTTTCAGCAAAAATGATTATTTGCTACCAAAATAAATCTGTTTATGTTAATAAATAATCATTACTCTCGTAAATAATATTTATAAATATTTATTTTTCTTGTAATGTGCGTACTTTCATTTCAAGGTCTGAGAGTAACAGTTCCTTATCATTATCATCTAGAAATATTATAGCATCCAATGCTATNATTATTTGCTACCAAAATAAATCTGTTTATGTTAATAAATAATCATTACTCTCGTAAATAATATTTATAAATATTTATTTTTCTTGTAACGTGCGTACTTTCATTTCAAGGTCTGAGAGTAACAGTTCCTTATCATTATCATCTAGAAATATTATAGCATCCAATGCTATCATGACTAGCTACTAAAAGAAAAAAGGATACAGTCTAGATCTTCCTGTAGCTTGTGTCTGATCAAACCGGTGCATGGCTGCCGTAAAACTTACATGAGATTGTAAGAGGCCATAAAGAGATAATAAAAAACTGGAGTAAAATGACATTAACTCAGGAAAAAAATTGTTGAAAAGTTTCAACTGCTGAATCACATTAGAGATAAAAGAAAGCGTGGACGTTTCATGGACTTGGGTTTTCTAAAGCAGATGCCAGTACTCCTAATTGTAATTTGTTGTTGCCGGCCATAACCGAAGTGTCTCTTCCGGTCGTCAACCACAATTTCATATATATATATATATATAAATATATATTATCATTTGGGCAGCTGGTATGTGTGTGTATGTATGTATTTATGTATCAAGGATATCTATAATCTGCTGTGCTAATTTGATCGAAAATTAGTAGCATTCAATCCGTAAAATTATTCAAAACAAAAATTTGCATGGTAAGTTATGTATCCGGATTAAAATAAAAATAACCATAAGTTTATGGTGGAGAAAACCGTGATAACAAATTAAGTTCACTTAAGGGTTACAACAAAAATATGGTAAGTCTATTTTATCTAATTTTATTACCCCTCACGCTTTCCATAAGATATCGGACCAACAACTATATATAAAATATCGACATCTCCCAGCTTATGGCAGCTCCCATATTTGAGATTGGACATTACATAAACCTAATTCAAGATTTTAAATTAAATTTTAAAGATATTAATTTTGAGTGGGTTAATTTACATGAACTGTTAATTTTATTAGTTTTTAATTACCAGCTTACTCCTTAAGCGAGCGTCATTTGATCAGTTAGCGCCTAGGAAGATGATCGTATAAATTATTGGACACCAAAAATACCGAAATGTGATCCGAGTTTTTTACTTTTTATTTTTAATTTTTTTGAATAATAATTTATTTTTATAACTGATAATCTTCCAAAAAACTTCAAAAATTGGGGAAAAAAAAAGTAAACAGATATTTCAGTCAAATCTGATCAGTATTCTGGATGTACGAATAGCTAGCAGTCCTTCATAAACTTTTCTAAAACTTCAGCGGGAGTAACCTGGTTTAACGGGGACAGCTTGAATACGTGACAAAAACCTTAACCAATCATGGATCGCAAGTTCATTACAAACTTTCAATAGGATCGAACATCTGTCCCCACCGATCACTTAAACGTGACCCATCATCACCAATGAGTCATTCTGCGCTTCTTACGACAACTTGCAAACCAGAGACTGACTAAAAGAGGTGGATAATAGATATATATATATATATATATATATATATATACTTTAACAAAAATAAAAAGATACGATTATTCATTAAGATGATCAGCTTGTTAGCTGTGCTAGCTATTAAATCAATTAATTAAATAGGAAAATCCTTCTTTAGACTGATTTGATAAAACGTTAACAAGATGGTTTCAATGACTAATTCGACTAGTGGGCATGTTACATCTAATCATATCATAAAAAAAATAATAATAGAAACCATTATCTCTTGCAAATTAAAGTGGCATATCAACTATTCATATGGCATCCCAGGGAGGTGTTACCGGCCACTAGATCTGTCCAAGGTCATATGAAGGGTCCCACATGATTATAATATTAGCATATAGTAAAATAAAGTTAATATTTTTCAGATTTAAAATTGCGCGCAGCTGATAAATGGTTGTCACCATACATAAGGTGGTAAGAAATTCTGATTTATTGAGATCCATTGTGGGTCCCATGCAATGTCGCATGATGGCTTTGGACCCCATATAATATGCTGCATGATAATGAAACCTAACGACAGGGATTGCTCAATAATTACGTACAGAGCATGAAGGAAGGAATTATGTGACATGAAAAAGGGTTTACAGAAGGCCCTTTGGTGCACTAGCTAGGGGCGAGAGTGGAGATTATTAGTCAAAAAAGAACTCGATTGCTGGCCGGAAAACATCCGGCAGGAGCCGGAATTGCCAACCAAGCCAAAGCCTTTTGTTTGATTGTAGTTAAAAGTTGTCATATCGGTATATGGGAGTGAGTTGTCACCCCGAAAAAAAGCTTAATTAATAATGTAACACAAGAAAGTTAATTATTTGATTTGATTTCAGTACTAATACTTAAAGAAGAATCTTTTTGTTAGCAAAAGTTTGAATCTTTAAACTCCATCAAATATGGACAGGTGTCATCCATATATAGCTTGGTACGTAGTTATAAATAATTTGTATCTTTTATTAATTATTACTTGCACACCAGCTACTTGGATGTGCTAAGTACTTGGACGTTTTATATATAATGTCACTCCCGAGTCTCATTTAGATTTATAATTTTATAAAGGGATTTGTGAAGTTTATAATTAGTCATTTAAAAAAAAAAAAAAGTTATAAATATATAAAGGCCAGTTTTTTTTTTCTTTTTTTCTTTTAGACAATATATGCGGATCTCATTGATCACCACATTTTATTTAATCACATGATTCCCATAAATAAGATGTGTTCGTACGTATCTTCTCCATTCATTTGCACGACCTATATTATATTCAGCAAGCCAGTCCATTATACGATTTTAGGCTTATCATTAATATTCAAGAATCAAGTCCAACAGTACTTTTAGTTGAAATTTGCATTAATAATATTTATAGCAAAAAGAAAATTTCAAATCACATATTTAAAATTATAATTGAATTTTCTTAAAATTTTAAGTGTTTTCCAGATAGGTTAATATTCATTGCATGCCTAGTTAGGCTTCGAGAAAGAAAAAAGTTCTAGAGCTCGGTCGGATTATTTGATCCTCGATCGCCGTTATACGAACATAATAATTAGGAAAAACAAAAACTGTGCTGATGGATCGCCAGGCTTCAATAGTAAGCCCACAGCTAATCCGTTCAGAGCAAATTAGAATTAAGCAAGTCATTTCAAGCAGCTGGTATTATTAAGCTAATGATCGATCATCTGGGCCGGGCCAAATATCGGGTCTCAAGCTGCCACTTTAATCATCAGCTGATTTTGAAAAGATCCAAATTAGTTACATATATATAATTAATTATTTGGATAATTAATGTTGGAGATAAAAATTGTAACAAAATATGAAAATACGCGGTCAAGACTGATGATCAGGCCAAACACCAGAAACGCGAGATGAATAATGCATATATAAATAACCTGTAGATGTTTCGGAAATCCATTGTATGCAGAGACTTTATCATAAATGGGTACTAAATTAAGGATGAATAATTTGTTTTTTAAAGGGGTTATTTAATTTGTTTGTTCATCTATTTGATTAAAGTTTCAAGCTTATATATTTGTGGGTATTCTCATGCATGCAATTCATGAGGCTATATAGCTACTTGAAACTTCATCATGCGCCTGATCAACAGTACTTGCATGCATAGATCGAGTACTTCACATTAATTATGATACAACAGTAGTACGTAGTCCGAATGGCTGTTTATAGTTACACATGAACAAATGGGATTAGTACTGATCACTTCTTGCAGGTGCGGAAGCAATCGTACGTTATACCTTAATTATAGATAAAATTGTCTAGGCCAATATAATTAAAGGCCTAGTCGCTCCCATGTTTTTCTCTAAACAACATAAAATATATATTCAGGTACAATATATATTGAGATCCAAACAAAAAGAAATTGATAATTAATGATTATGAGAATATATATATATAGATCTTTGATTTAATAGTTATTTATACTGAGATATATATATAGGCCGGAGTAATTAGATGATAAATATAATATATAACAATTTTAAATTTGGGAAATTTATAACTAACCGTCCATGCCTGCGAATTATTAATAAATTAGCTAGCTAGAGGATATACATGATGTAGAAACTTAACCATGCATAGCTAGCTATATATATATTTTTCAAACAAAGGAATCATTACTAAAAAGAATGGCCAAAAGCCGCAGTTGGGGGGGTCGATCTGAAAATCGTAACCAAACACTGCCTAAGATTACGTTTTACGCGGCCGCGGCAAAACCGAGCTACGCATGACAGAAACACGGCTCTAAGACTAAGATATGTAATGTTTCACGTGGCCGTGGTAGACCGGCGAGCTACAATCTACGAAAAACAGCAACACACGGCGCATGCAGCATACATAGATTATTCAAAGTGAACAATAACCATTGATATTTTCTCAGTAGATATGTTCACAGTCAAAATGATCAAAACACTTCTGCGGATCAAGTACTCCTTGATAAAACTCCACATTAACAACGTTATCCTTTAAAACTGGGACCTCTCAATAGCTAATAATGTCTCATCGCATCAAAAGCGTGGCTAGCTCTTGGAGTACGTATTGGTGGGGTTGGTAGTGCACGAGCCACATATATATACCTGATCTCTACCCCTTAAACTCGGCGCAAATGGATTAAGAAAGGTGGCCCCAGAGAGTTGAATCCGCACGCTGCTTCAATTAATTAGTCGCGTCGACATAATAAAAGTAGTCTACTTTACTCATTTTATTTTTGGGAGTTGTACGGACGAAAGTGAATTGGCAAATTCAAAAGGGGATTATTTTTAATTTGGCTTGTACATTAATTAAATAAAAACAGACTGACCTACTACAAAAACTCAACATGCATAAGCAAGTTGATCTACATCATGCAGAATGCTTACTTACCAGCTTGTTGCGGAATTGATAATATTGGAGAACAGCATCTCTGATAATTAGATGGCCATGAACATTCCCCGTTCACGTAGATGGCCGGGCATGCAAACAATTAATTAAGGAATTAAAATAAGACGTACGGCAGTGCTAGGACGTCCCAAACTGTTAGATTTTGGAATTTCTAGTCTTGCCTTCCTTTTTTTTTTTTTTTGTACTAAAAAGTGTACGTAATTAATTATTAAATAAGGTCTGCTGTCTTGATCGTAATGTTACAAATATTGTTTATTCTATGTTTTTTCTTATATATGCAATTGCTTAGATATTATGTTGGTTGCTTGCAAGTTGGAGATTCCCGAACGTTGTTGGTCAAGGTGTGATGATACCGGGTTCATGTACTTGGAAGGCTAGAATTTATAACAATTAATACCGCGATTAAACGTGTCTGGGAGGTCAGTGGGTTGGTATAAGAAGATGGTACTAGCTAGCTTTTGAAGGAGAATTTACTTAATGTGTGGTTTAGTCTTGCTCAGGTTATTATATGTTAAGAACTTTTAATTATTTGATTGTTCTACTCTGAATATATAATAATCCTTTTGAGTTACCGCATGGCAAATCGGGTACGAAATCATTATTAGGAAAATCTACTACGGCCCCTCCCTTAAAAAAAAAAATAATAAATAAAAACCTATATATGTGTTAATTTGAAGGAATTAGTATAGTGGAATCACCGTTAATTAGACATGATATTCCTTCATATTTTGATGAAGAAATAATTGCCGTTCGAAGGGTTAACATCTGAAAACATATATCTGATCAGATATCTACCTTCAAAGATATCATGAATTAATTAACATGACTTCACAACGCGCGTACTCGATCGCAAGGTGCCAGTTAGGACTCGGGTAGCTAGCTAGGTTGCAATCGATCGACACTACTAAATTAATTCTAGTTTCCTTATTTGAATATGATCAAACCTTTGGCCTTGCACTTCCACGCACTTTATAATTTACATATAGTGAATATAGTAAATCACCAAAATTAAAGCAGGAGATAACAAATTAGAGAGAGTTGAATGAACTAGAAGAAAGGATTAATCATCACCATGTTGATAGGCAACTTAATTAATGCCATGCGATCGATATATGTTTATTAATAAATTAATTAGACTGGAAATCTGGAGTTTCTAGGTCTAATTTATCACAAATTTAGTATTTTGGGTTGGCTTTAGGCATTCAGATTCTAGCTATCGATCAATTTCTTTTAATATTGTATTGAACCGGCCGGGGATATACAAGCATGTAGCACGCCGTCGATATATATCAAATTAGAGTACTGAAGCATGTAATTTATTGGTTCCACATGCTAAAAGGCTGGTGTTTCAATGAAGGCTATTTCACTGTTAGAGATCTTAAGTGGCCGGCCGTCTTGTATTGGTGACGATAGGCGATCTAATAAGTGATGTCTCCTCTGAAACCCTAGATACTTAATTTACTTACAACAACTGTAGAGGTGATGTGTAATGTATAGTAGTGGTTAGGGTTCTTTTTCGGATGAGTGCATTCCTTCTCGACCCAAAAACACTACTGTTGCATGTTGACGTTAATTAAATAGTTTTTTTGCCGCAAAAACAATATAGTCCTACCCAGGTGTACAACACAAAGCTGGCTTACACCCCCATCCTCAGTTAGCGCAGTTCATAAACAACTGGTTAGCACTTTCTCCTCAGAACTCCTCGCTCTGCAACCATGTTTTGCCCTAAATTTCCATCCACCATAAATGGCTTCTTTCGGCCTCCAACGATCCAATCCCAACTTCCCGCCAAGCTTCCTCACCCTAGTGAAATACCATGCAATACTACCACGGCAGAAGTGAAGCAAGTGGCAGCAATGCCTCTGTTACTGCCGGGTCAGCACCTCCCACTAGCGGGCGTCACCCAGTTTATCGTGGAGTAAGGCGTCGGAGTACTGGAAAATGGGTGTCCGAAATTCGCGAGCCCAGAAAGCCTAATAGAATCTGGCTAGGCACATTTCCTACACCTGAAATGGCTGCAGTCGCTTACGATGTGGCAGCGATTGCTCTGAAGGGTCAACGTACTGAACTTAACTTTCCCAACTCAGCCTCTTCTTTGCCCGTACCCGCCTCCACTTCCCCACGCGATATCCAAGCAGCAGCAGCCTCTGCCGCCGCCGCTTTAGGGGCTGCAGCAGCTGCTATGGGGGCTGCAAGAGATGCTTCAACCGGAAATGAGGGTGGTGGGGCGCGAAGCACACTTGAGCCAGAAATACCAGATTTTGATGGATTTGTTGATGAGGATTTGATCTTTGACATGCCCAATGTTCTTGTGAATATGGCTCAAGGAATGCTTCTTAGCCCACCTCGCTTGGACGTTGCAGGCGATGATGCTGAAAACGCCGACTATCAGAACCTTTGGAAATTTCCTTAACTGCTATATATATCTACAATATTAGGAATTTTCCACCAAAACAAAACCTGAAGAAACTTAGCGTCAATAATATTATACGAGTACGCAGTGTTCAGTTGAAAACTTAGAATGCATGACAACATCAATCAATGCATGGGTGTAGTACTGGCTTGTATGTTTTAATAATCTGTGCAGGATTGTGTATTGGGAATTTCTCTTTCTGCAAGTACTTCCAGATGTTTTCATCCTTCAAGTGTCGCACAATGAGATCAAAGAAACGTTCTTACATATGTAATTCATAGAGCAGCTTGAGTTGATTGCATCCCCGCGAGACTGAAAAAATATATATACATCCAATCCTCGCCAGAAGAAAAAGCCGAAAAATCACACTAATAAATTCGCCTCTTATTAAAATTATAAAGGTCTTGATCTCGATTCCAGGTTACTATGCTTTGATTGAAACTCAAATAAAATATACAACAGAAAGCTTTAGCTAAAATTTAATGTTCATGAAGTTGTCCATACCACCATTAACTGCCACCAACTAAATTTGCAACTTCCAGCTTCCAGAAGATTAAAGGAATCAATGATGAGAAATTTGAGATACGAGATATTCTTCGAAAATAACTATATTCCCAGGAACTGAATCACAAACAGCACCTCTGCATCATTATATACCATGCATCTATACTTGCTGCATAATGACTCCCCATCACAATCCCTCCAAACTTTTGTTATAATACTAGCTAGAACCCCACATCATGCCAAGATTAACACACGATCAGATTCAGTTTTGCAATAGCAATGCGAATGGAAAGGTTTCTATAATTGTTGGGATGCCCGATATATCTCCATTTCATTGTTCTGTACCCGAGGTTCCATATTAAGCAAAAACAGGATGAATGGTTTGGTGAAGAAAAGCATGTAAGTTGGGGAGCCTAGTCAACAAAACAATCAAGATGTTGATTTTTTTGTGGGCATTTTATATATTTCCTCTAACCTTGTAGTTAATTACATGACTTCAATATTTCCTTCCAACCATATATACTTAATATGTGATTATTAGGATGGAGCTTCTCAAAAGGTAATTATGGCCCACCTTACTCTCTGTTGACGTGTCATTTTCACCAGTTTGGTTAGTACGACGTGGCACTCGACAGTGGGGGATAGAAACCATGGAATTCGAGATGGATGTTGACCCTTCACCTAGCTTCGACCGTTCAACGGGGTCCACAAAAGTCATGCATCGTAGGAGTAGCTAGATGGGCTCCCAAGAGAAATAATATATATGGTAGTCATCAGTTTAGGAAGTGGGATTGCAAAGAGATGAGACTGAGAGGGTTAGTGGGAAGCAGGAAGCGGATATGGTTATAAACAATGGTATACGCACCTAGACATAATTAATCTTAGCACTTGGGAGATCATGGAGCGCCTAATTTGTTCAGATGAAATTTAACTTTTTAATTGGGAATATTAATGTTAATTAGCACCCGCCCGCTCCTGCTGATTTTTTGTACCAAAATATATAAATTCGTTTGTAACATCAAACGTTCATGATCTCTCCCATATATATCAAAACCATTCTTGACACACGTTATACATCACCTAATTAATTAAAAGCTTTAAATTTTGGATATATATGAAAGAAAAATCAAAGGAGCCACCGTTGTGACGATTGCTAATTAATCCTCATGTTAATTAGATACGCTAGCACAAATATGGCTAATATATATCTACAGTACTATATATGAGCAATATTAAAGTACTCATGTAATATTAAAAAAAAAAAAAAAAAAGAGTATGAGCAATAATAATGTCACGGTAGTTTATCCACAATCATACCAACTTTATCATGTGACTCATTCTACATAATTTTATAAGCCAGTCACTTCAAGAAAGTAATTACTTAAATTATGCCACCTAACTATTGCTAATTAACTTTTAAATGGTTTTCACTTTCATAAAAAGATATTTAAAATATTTAAATTCGCATGTCATTTAAAGTACTATATATATATATAGCCAGGATGAAAAACACCACATGATAAATAAGTGACTGCTACATAGCAAGCCGCCATTAGGTTTGCATGATGTACTACTAGTACTCCATGCATCATCATATAAGTTTATGACTAAAAAATCATACAATATATATTACTCAAATTACTGTACGTTAATGCATGTATGGCCCGGCCAGAGACATAAATATGTAACCAGTGCTAGCTAGACCGGCCAGTAGAAAAGCTTAGATGATACTACATTATGATTATTATGGGGCAACATTTTTTTCTTAATTACTTTAAAAGGACGGACAGTAGGCGAAACTCCATCAATATAACAAGTCAATAAAAGTGATAATTAGGCACATTAATCGATGGTTTAAGCACCAAATAAAGGCTAATTATCACCTTTATTGACTGAGCTATTTAACATTTTATGCTGCTTCTATTCATGCCCAAGGATGACATGGGTCTGCCATTTTTGTTTAGTGCATGCCCACACTGCGGCTTAGCCAATTGATCAAGGACTTGCGTTGATACAACCAGAACATGACAACTCATGTCTTGATTAATTTGAAATTTGATTTCCTAACTTTGCAGTATTAATGTCCATTTTCGAAATATGTAGTTTGGCCCAGATCATACATACCCTCATGTGCATAACTTTATTGGATGTAAAAAAAGATTGGGATAGAAAAATTATGTCCTTGATTGGGATTCTATTTGATGGATCTTTTATATATATATATATAAATATATATATTCCCCTTGTTTTTTAAACTAGTCTAGTTGGTAAAAGAAAAGCTAAATGTGCAATTAAATGATGCTAATATTGGAAAATTTAGGTATATTGGTGGTGATGGACAACATAACCTGCCTACCACTTCCTATATAGCTAGCATATTGACAGACAATCCTTCACATCTTATTCTATTTCCATCCTTTTCTTTTTTTCTTTTCTTTTTTCTTTTTTCTTCTTTTGGGTAGTTAAAAAGAGTAACGAGTTTAGATTTTAACACAATTCCGAACCCATAACTTCATAATGAGATGATTGTGGTCACACACAATGGTTTGATGGCACTGATTCTCTCACACTAGTACTTTATACGCTGACTCCTGCTCTTACGGCCTGCACTGTTCTCTCTTTTAGCTAGGCCCAAACCAGATAAGGCAATTATATTCAAATAAATGGGCCCAAGCCCATCCAATCTGGATCTGACATTGTAATTCGCGCCTGCTAGCCCGTATAGTTTTCAGCAAGTTCTACTTAATCATAGTCGCACTGTTTGTGGGTAAGAACTGACTCGTTTCTAAGCTACTGAATTCCTAATCATTATCCTATCAAAAAAAAAAAAAAAATCCTAATCATTATGTTAAATTATTTTTTGGTTCGAAATTCTGTCCAAATTAAATGCTGAACGTGGTGTAACAAATGAATGCAACATTCTATATATTTTACAGTCCTGACCAAATGCCTTTCTATGTTATCACTTTGGTTCGTATCACCGCCTCATTTTTAAAATAAAATTAGTTAAACATAAAGAAATCCGAAACATGATTTAGAGAACCAGAAAGACAAATTAAACAAAAATTCTAATGTATTAAAGATATAATCAAGTCAATAATTTAATCAGATTATTATTCTTATCAGATATCAAAGACAATTGATTTTCGTGGATGGTTGCTGATGTGACGAGGCATGAAGTGCAGAGCATGCAGCTCTCATACCTTTTGTGCATGGGTCGAGGAAATTGAATCAGCCCATAACTATTTTATTTGATGCTTGTGGTCTGGAAGCCTTCACCTGCTTAATCATATTTTCTTCTTCCAACTGTATTACAAATCGTATCGTATTTTTCATACATTAATGGTCCTTGAACAATATGTAGACACAAAGTTGAATTATCTCTACAATGAAACACCACTAAAGTCAAACTCCCATTTAATGTAAAAAAAAATAAGTCAAACTCCCATTTTTAGTTTTTTTATCTTTTAAGAAAGAGAAGAATCGCTTGAGAAAGAACAGAGGGAGAAGATTTTCGTGACCAGAGGACAATTTCTTCTGCTGGTTTTTCGTTTTCCTAGTGCAACGCCCTCGATGGTGGAGGTGCACAGCGGGGCGGAGAAATGGGGATGCTCTGTGACTGAGGAAATTCGTGAGGGTGGGGTATAATAATACCGAGAGAAGGGGAATGAAGAGTGGAGAGAAAACTGAGTGAGGAGAGAACGATAGGAAAGGGAGGAAGGGAGTTAGCTCGATGGGGTATGGCAGTTGTGATCGAACGTGCAAGACCTGCGGAGAGATGGGTACAACGCGACAGAGAGTGTGCCGTTATGGAGATGGATTCAAGGGCTGGGTTTTCGTGGGCCTGGGCCCTGAGCCTGGATATTACACCTAGACACTAGGACATTTTCTCTTTCTTTGCTGGATGGAGTATGGACCCCAAGCGACGTTCAATATTCAGCTAGAGCCGCGCGCTTTCGTATCATACTGACTAATAATTTCCCCATCCACGTTCGAGACGGCAATTTGTCCAGCACACTAGACAAGGCGCATTTGTCTGGTTGGAATGGTTTGAACGTTAGTTGGCTTGACGTAAAAAAAATTGACTTCTCTCTCTAAGTTAGTTAGGGAAAAGAAAATTAGTTGGATAAGTATGACGGTTGAATGTGTGGTACATTTTTTAGCAGATACTCCTTCTGAAAAAGATCAACATAAAGATGGATAAGTATGACGGTTGAATGTGTGGTACATTTTTTAGCAGATGCCCCTTCTGAAAAAGATCAACATAAAGAGGGGATCGAACATCGACCTTTTACTTTCGATATAATGTCGGCAATATAGCGAGGAAATAGTAAAGCATCATGACCTATATATAATACATCTCCGAACTTAATTCCCTAATTGGCAAAATGATCAGTCCTTCAAAAGAACTCTAAATATGACAAATTAAACAAATACAATAACTATACACTAAAAAAAAGATGCGTTCCTCTTAAAATTAACTATGACCGGACAGTGTTCTATATATGCACTGGGTTATGGACGATGGATAAAAGCATAGATGGTGTAAAATGTCTGTAAAAACGAAAGCACTAATAGCACAAAGGCAGCCAATGCCGAAATGAATGACCATGGGGTGTCAAAGTATCTATACTTGAAGCTTGCCCACTGCACGTGCCAGCTATTCTGATGATAATCATGCACATCATTGAACAATTTGGACAAAAAACACTGATCGATGTCAAATGCTACCTCCTTTCCCATGTTGTTGATGAAGTGTGCAAGCTCACCTTCGTTCCCATAGTAATTCTCAATGATGTTGCGGTCCGAAAGGTACCCTACGTCCTTGGCTGAATTCACAAGGCAGTCCAACAAAGTAACATAAGTGGTGACATGCCTGAAGCGGCTTTTGTGACACTGCTCGAACGCCACACAGTTCACCAAGAAAGAGCTCATGAAATCGTCGATGGTTATGCTGGGCATCTCAATTACGCCATGTTTGAATTTCACCACCATGAAGCTCTCTGCCTTACCTGGGTTCAGCTTAATCCCTGAACGGCGAAGCTTCGAGACACAGTGAATAATATGGGTCGGTACGATACCTTCGTTTGGTGGAAATTCATGATCGGGTGGTATAAAGCTTGATCGAACCAGGTCCAACAAATGCAAGCCTTTCAGATTGCGGAACCCATCTATGACTTCCTCGTCTCTTAACGTTGCGTTGTTGAAGAATCGCATAGCGAGCACAGACAAGGACGGACCAATTTCTTCGTCGGGCATCTTAGAAATTTCAAATAACTTTTCAAGAACAAAGAACGGAATCTGATTCTCGAGTCGGAGAAAGTCTCTGTAGAAAAATGGTAATATCCACGCCATGGTGGCAAGAGGGTCGTCTTCTACAAAAAGCGTCGGATTGTTGACCTTCCGAAATAACTCTAACATAAAACAGCCATCCAGAATCATCATTTCCAGAAATTCATCGGGATCGAGTTGGATCGTTTCAGAATAAGAATCTCTAGCGTCCTTTTCAAGCGGGTGCATGCTTTGGAAGTAGTTCTCTAAGGATATACCCATGGTCTGGGTCCTGGAGAGCAAGGAGCGGAGGTACCGCCACTTGTGCTCCTCAATCATCTGGAGGTGAGGCTTGCCGCGGTGGTAAGGACCGATGGAGACGATGCGGGGGTGGTAGGCATTGCCGCCGTTAATCTCGACGAAGCTCTGGGGGACTCTGAAGATGCAGCAACTGCTTTTGCCGGCTGCTGTGCTTAGTAACTGAGGGGTGGTCTTGGAGATCCTGTCTTGCATCGACTCTTGGTGTTCCTTGTTGGCCACCCAAATTTCTACGGCATCATGATTGCATGCCATCGCGCAGTTTTGGTTCCTGTGACTTTGAAAGCTATGGTGTGTATGGCCTTGTGCAATTAATTAATTTTAGGAGGAAAACTCAGGGTCCTCAGTGTCTTTCTCACGGCGATTGATTCTTAACTCCGTGACAAAGAAAGGACCAACTTTTTTTAACGGCGCTGCGATTGTGTCAATCTTGAGGATGCCCGAGAGCAACTTCAAATGTTAGAACCTCATGGACAAGGATAAGCTAGGGTAATTTTTTTTTTTTTTTTTCGACAAATAAAGTATTTATAGATAAATTAACAGATACAAGTTCGGTAGAGTGGGAGTCCTCTATAGTCTTTCCAAAACCAACACAATTTTTTTTTTTAAAAAAAAAAAAAAAACCAACAAAACCAAAAAACAAACTCAACCACAAAACAAATGGCACTGAGAAGACAAAAAGGAAAACTTACAAGAAAAAAAAAACTGCACAAACATAGAATAAGAAAGGCAATAACTGAATGCAAAGAAAGACATACCTGGAGAAAGTCCAGCGTCCGTAAACCGCTAGCAACGTCTTCGAGATTTTCGTATATAGGGAAGACTCATTCTGTCCAGTCAAATATTACCTCTAATGGGAGCAGGCAGCTCAGATAAAGAAAGCCAAGAGCCAGTATGACCCTTAGCACCCATTTTAGCAAAACCATCAGCAATCGAGTTACATTCTCTATAGCAATGAACAAGAGAAACATTAAGCCCATCGAGGCGACTCTGTATTTCATCCCAATAATCTTCCATGTACCATAGGCCACATCTTTGATTCCTCAACCAGTTAAGCACTAACATGGAGTCAAGTTCAATCTCCACAGAAAAAACACCCAACAAGCCAATGTGCCGAAGGCCATGAAGTAAACCCATCAACTCTGCATAGTTGTTAGAATTGTGCCCAGTGGCTTCAGCAAACCCGCAAAGCATTTCACCTTTATCATCCCGAATGATACCTCTTGCACCTGAAGGACCTGGATTACCAAGAAAACAACCATCTACGTTCAATTTAACCCCACCTTGTTTAGGAAGCTTCCATTTGACCGGCATAATAAACCCCTTCCTCTTGACATTTAAAGGCATATTGAAACAATGTAATACACCTTCATCGTGCCGAGTAAGAAGATTAACATCCTTAAGTTTTAGCGCAGCCCAAGAAACCCAATATTTAATGGAACATCAAACCTGATTAACCGACTCCAACAAGCCTTCCATCCTGGCCTTACAATGACGCCCCCATAGACGCCAAGTAATGATAGCCGAAAGAAGACCCAACAATTGACCTGGACGATTAGAATTTTTAGCCCACCTATACCAACACTCCACCCGCTGTTTCCAAGAACCACCTTCCATCTAAGGAACATCAAGAACAGCCGAACAAATACACCAAATTTTTTCAGCAAAGTCTCCTCTCACAAGACTATGATTAAGATCTTTATATTTAGAATTAGAGCAACAATCACAACGGGAGACAATAGAAATACCAATTATGCGGATTCTGTCATCCACAAGAAGACAATCATGTAAGGCCTTCCACATAGTAATCGACATTTTTTTTAGAATAGCAAGATGCCAGACCCAAGTAGCCCAAGGGAAATCTGGACCCCTCGTGCGAATACAATTCCATGCACTTTTAGTAGAGAAATGCCCGTCAGCGTTAGGAAGACAAATCAGCATATCCTTCCCATTATTAACTTAACCCAGTTGCAAGATAAGGTCCTCAACTTTATGATGACCAACCAACCGAGTAAAAAGCTCCATATTCCAACCTAACCCAGTTTTACAATCCTCCAGTTTAAGATGCGGCATATCAGAAATATGAATATTATCACAAAGAGGGGCATCATCAACCCAATTATCATGCCAAAAATAGAGTTTTCCTTCCCGAACTTTCCATTTAGAATTAGCTTGCACTAAAGGAATACTTTGCAATATAAGCTTCCAGAGAAGAGACCCTTTCTTAGGGTCCACCATAGTAATATGTCTATCACCAACATATTTAGCAAGAAAAAAATTGGACCAAAGAGAAGTACCTTACAAAAGGGTCCAAGCTAACTTCATGTGAAGAGAAGACTACACATCATGAAGACTACGAATTCCCAGCCCCCCTTCCGAGACAGGCTTGCAAAAATCCACCCAAGAACGCCATTTTTTCTTAGCTTTACCATCTTTAACACCCCAAAAAAAGGTGCTGATGATTCTTTGGAGTTTCTCAATTACAGCTTTAGGAGTCCTTAAGATAGAAAGGCTATGCACATGTTTAGGAGTCCTTAAGATAGAAAGGCTATGCACAGGAATACTTTGAAGCACATGATTAATGAGGATCAAACGTGCCCACTGGATAACAGTTTGGCTTGTCATCCCTCCAATCTAGACTGAACTTTAGCAATCAAGTCATCAAAATGAATAATCTTTAGTCTAACAGAAATAATAGGAACCCCCAAATAATTAAAAGGAAAATTCCCTTTCGTAAAACCAGTGAATCGAATGAGAGCCTGACGTCTAGAAACAGAAACCTGAGAAGAGAAAAACATAGAGGACTTGTTTTTGTTCACTACTTGCCCCGACCACTTTTCGTACGTCTTCAACACATCAGTAATAGCTTTCAAAGAAGCCTTTTCACCATTACAAAATAACACCATATCATCAGCATAAAGCATGTGAGAAATAATAGGGGTACCTCTCGTGTGGTAAAACAGAATGATCTTGCCCATTTGAACTTGTTTATTTATCAGCCTCGAAAAAATTTCCTCCACTAAGATGAATAAATAAGGTGAGATGGGGTCACCTTGACGCAACCCACGTCCACCTTTGAACAAACCTTTGGGGACACCGTTCATGACCACTGAGAACCAATGATTAGTAATACAATGACGAATCAACATGCAAAAAAAATCAGAGAACCCGAAAGCTTTGAGAACATGAAAAAGAAAAGACCATTCAACACTATCATAGGCATTCACCATGTCAATCTTCAATGCAACATTCTCGCCATGGGCAGGTTTATTAATAGAGTGAATCATCTCTTACGTCACACTAATATTTTCAAATATGCTACGACCTGGAAGGAAAGCTCCTTATTCAGGAGAAATAATTTTAGCAAGCAGGGGGAGAGACGATTAACCATAATTTTAGTGCAAATTTTGTAAAACACACTGCACAGGCTAATCGGCCTAAACTTATCAAAACTAGTCGGATTATCCACTTTCGGGATTAAAACCAAGAAAGTAGCATTGAAAAAAGGAGGAAGAGCCATACCTCAGAAAAACTCAGTCACAACATCAACGACATCCGTACCCACAATATGCCAACAAGATCGATAGAAGTCCCACCCAAACCTGTCAAGACCCGGGCTACTATCTTCCGGAATGGAGCAAAGAGCATCATAAACTTCCTAAGAAGAAGGAACACGAGAAATTAAATCATTGTCACCCTGCAAAATAATCAGTTGGACTAACTCCCCCAACATCGGCTCCTCATGGCAATTTCCAGCCTCCAAGAATTGAGAAAAATGAGAAATAGCCCCATTGTGGATCTGCTCTGGAGAGGAGAGAATAGAACCATCCTCAAGCTTCATCTCTTTCACCTCTTTATGATTACGACTACTGACAGCAAGAAAGAAAATAGAGTTTGCTTCGCCCTTCTGAAGCCAACCTTGTTTAGCTTGTTGGGCTAAACATTTTTCTTCCCTATCCAACCAAACAGAAAACTCCAACTGGGAGGCAACGAGATCATCTTCCACCTCTTCAATATACTATGTGAGTATCAGTTCTACCAAAAATATGCTTATTCCAAACTCGCAAAACAATTTTAAGTCTTTTAAGTTTAGTAACAAGCTTATGCAAACAAGATCCCCCAACGGCATCATTATTCCAACAGTGCGAGACACAATCAAAAAACTGAGAATGAGAAACCCACATTTGCTGAAATTTAAATTAAGGATAGCCATACCGAACAAACTGATTCTCCAACGAGCCCATCATAGGCGTATGATCAGAGGAAGTGCGCGCCAAGTATTCCATATTAGCATCAGGAAAAGCATCAAGGGCCGCTATATTAAAAAAGCAACGATCAAGCCGCGCCCAATGCCTGGATCTTCCAAAATGACCATTACACCAAGATAGAGAATTCCCACTGAAAGGCATATCAAGGAGCCCACAAGAACCCACCCAACCATTAAACTCCTCCATCGCCAAGGCCAACCTTGGCCTGCCCCCTCTACGCTCCGAGTCATTTCTGATAATATTAAAATCTCTTATCACCATCCACGGTAAATGATGAATATTAGCACCTATCAAAGAATCCCAAAGTCTTCTACACTGCAAATAGGAACATTTTGCATAAACAAAGGTAATCTGGAAGTCATTCATATTAGAAATCCGAGCAGTTAAGAATTGATCTCCCATACACTCAATAACAAGATTTAAATCCTAAGACCAAAACATCCATAGCTTTCCGCCGTAATCAACATTAGAACAACAACAATCAAACCGCAATCTATCATGCCACATATTTAAACGGGAATTACTAACCATAGGCTCAGCAATAACAAGGATTTTAGGATGGAACTTCGACACCAATTTTTTAATACGCTTTCTCGACGTCCCAACACCCCGAGCATTCCAATACAAGTATGACATCTTCATAAATTAAGATGAGAGGGCTTGCTTACAACCCTGGCAGAACCCCTTAGTTTAGTACAATCCCCATACCCTTTCTTTTCCAACTGAATTTCAGAGTCCGAGACAACAAGATTTTTCTTTGCTAAATGTTCCAAGGCCCCTTCTGAATCAGAGTCAGAGCAATAGTGCCCATCCGTGCATTCATTCTCCACATCCGCACAGGCTGGTTCACGACTTTCTTGGGCAAAAACACACCCATCTTGGGCAAGGACCTCATCACCTTTATCATCAAGATCTGCAATAAGAATCAGATTGTGAATAGTCTTTTGGTCGCGATAAATTGATCAGAAAATGTCATTTTTATTATAGTGAATTCATTCCGCAGGCATTTGTATTCTGTATTTTCTTTTAATAATTTCATGATTATAATGATTGGCTTATGATGTGCTGAGATCACATGGACCTTAATTAATTATCAATTGTCTAGCTGGCCATCTCATAAATTTCCGACAATGACAGGTAATTTTTCAACAAGCGACCGATCGAGGATATATATAAACTTCAAGAAGTTTTCCCAAGCCCCAAATATTGTTATATACAGACAAACATTAATAATGAGAAAATATTATTTTAGTAAAGATTCGCTGATCTTTACAAATTGTAAAAGGTCTTGCATCTTTTTTTTCCAACATAATTAATTCCTAGCCGTATCTATAGATTATCGAGGGCTAAAGTAAGGCTAAATTCAATTCTTACAAATTTACAAACAACTTAATTGGGTCATGCATGTGTATGTAGATAGCTTGCCGACAAATGCAAAGAGTACTGATCATATCTTAATCTAACCACCCCTCGTCACTTTCACTAGAAAAACAAAAAACAAAAAGAAATTATGTAATTTGAAACAAAGATTTAAGATCAGACAGCGTACAACATAAGTTATTTGGACCGGTGAGCTGATCAAGTAGTTTTCCTTTATTTCTTCATAGAATTAATTAAGGACGACTAAACTAAATGATCATACTCCAACTGTTGGCGGCCAATTTATCGATTTCAACCAAACTGATTTCTTATAAACGTTCAAACTCAAAAAAGGGTTCTAGATATAGTGTTGATCTAGCGCTTTACACAGTACTATATATGTATTGCACATGCATGATCATAATAAAAATATATAGAATGTAAATATATTTGGTTGCAACAGCTAGCTAGCTAGTTATTTGGACAAGGCCAGATATATATAAATATATATATATTTATTAAGATACCCAATAATCATGTTGCATGCAGTCTTATTAATTATATGTTTCAAACCCTGATAACTGAATTAATGTACTAGCTATGAAAATTCTTATTCTTCTACATCTTCTTCTTCTTCTTCTTATATATTATTCTTATTGTTATTAATATTATTGTCTTTTTCTACTTTAATTTTAATCAAGCCGGAAAAAAAGGAGTACTACACGCCGGGAAATTGTTTTTAAGGTGATCATGAAGTACTCGTTATGAAAGAGATCAAGACACTTCATCGATCGCCTCTACACATATTCCCTTCCTTTGTTTGATCATCGATTTAATTGGCCTTGAAAAGTCCATGCATGGAAGTCGCTTGCAAATCGCCCTTACATACATTCCCATGCACGTTTCGTGCGGAAATCTGCCCATCAACTGAAAAAGCAAGGTTTGTCTGGTTGGAAATTTTTGAATGTTAGATAGCAAGCATAGTTTGCTGGATTTTGGTAAAAATAAAAAATTTGAACAAAAAGAGTATATATATAACTTCCCAAAAGGTTTAGGAGGAAATGAAAAACAATCTGATAATTATGGCTCTACTTTAGTTCATTGTAGAAGCCCTAATCCGATGATCAGCATTCATACACGTCCTTGTTTCACGACCCTAACTATATATTAAACAGGATAGTTGAATGTTTGGTACTAGTGCTTGTGCTTTTAATTTCTTTCAAGCATTGAATGTTTGATACTCATGTTTGTAGCATGCACGGGCCATTTTTCTCCTTAAGGGCTTGTTTGGATAGAGAAACGGTCTCATCTCAGCTCATCATTACAACGTTTTCAAATTTTCACAAAATATAATAAATAATTTAATTTTTTCAAATTTCAAAATAATATTAATTTTAAAAAATAATATTCTAACAATATTTTATTTAATTTATCTAAAACCATCTCATCTCATCTCATTTTACTATGATCCAAACAAGCCCTAAATCTTTTTATTTGAGGAAATAATAAATCGCATATTGATGATCCCCCAGATGAGCATTTCATACGCATATATCCTGTTTCACATGATCACAAGAACTCAAAATCAAGACCCAAAAATACAACTTTTTACTTTTAAACTTTCATGATTCTCTTAAAACTATATTGCAAATGGTGTTTATATATGGTGTGGAGGGGGAAGCGGAACTCTCAGATGACCCTTATGGTTTAGGATGCACAATTGGATAGATAGTGAAAAAAGTCTGTGCAAGCGTGAGCAATAAGAGCACAACGGCAGCCAACGCCGAGATCCCCGACCATGGTGTGTCAAAATACGTATACTTGAAGCTCGCCCACTGGACATGCCAACTACTTTGATAATACTCATTCACATCATTGAACAGCTTGGAAAGATAGCACCGATCGAAATCAAACGCCACGTCCTTGCCCATGTTGTTGATGAAGTGCGCAACCTCGCCTTCTGTCCCAAAGTAATTCTCAATTATGTTGCGATCACAAAGGTACTCTACATCCTTTGCAGAGTTCACGAGACAGTCCAAAAAAGTAGCGTAAGTGGTAACGTATTTGGAGTAGCTGTTGTAGCACTGCTCAAAGGCCACACAATTCACCAAGAAAGAGCTCATGAAGTCATCAATCGTTATGCTAGGCATTTCAATTACACCGCGTCTGAATTTCACCACCAAGAAGCTGCTCTCCGTCTTACTCATGTTGAGTTGAATCCCAGAACGGCGAAGCTTTGAGACGGAATGGATGATATGGGTTGGTGTGATGCCCCCTTGTGGTGGAAATTCTTGATCGGATGGTATAAAACTTGAACGAACCAAGTCCAACAAATGCAAGCACTTGAAACCGTGACACTTCTCTATGACTTGGTCGGGTCTTTGCATTATGTTGTTGAAGAATCGCATGGCAAGCAAAGACAAGGGCGGACCAGATTCCTGCTGGACAGACGTTTTGGAAATTTCATATAGTTTTTCAAGAACAAAGAATGGGATTTGATTCTCAAGTCGAAGTAAGTCCCTGTAGAAAAATGCTAGTATCCAAGTCATGGTGGCCAGAGGATCGTCAGGGCCGAAGAGTACTGGATCGTTAACCTTTCGAAACAGTTCTATCATGAAACAACCATCGAGAACCATCATTTCAAGGAACTCATCGGTGCTGAGAGGGATGGCTTCGGAATAACACTCTCTGGCATCCTTTTCAACTGAGTGTATGCTTTTCAAGTAGTCCTCCAAAGTTACACCCATGGGTTTGGTCCTGGAGAGCAAGGAGTCGAGATACCGCCACTTGTGCTCCTCGATCATCTGTAGGTGAGGCTTTCCGCGGTGGTAGGGCCCGATGGAGACGATACGGGGCGGGTACCAGTTGCCGTTGATCTCGATAAAGCTCTGGGGGACTCTGAAGATGCTACAAGTTCTTCTACCCGCAGCAGTGCTTAGCAAGCGTGGGATGGTCTGGGAGATCATCTTTTCCATTTTGGCTAGGCGTTCCTTGTTGACCTCCCAGATCGTGACGACGTGACTGCAACCAGCTTCTCGTTCATCGGAATCCGTTGCCATCTGAAGGCTGAAGTCGAAGCTGCAGCTGGTGAATGGCTTTCTGAAAAAGAAGATTGAGGAAAACTACCTTTCCCCACTTGGTTTGATATTTGAAGCCCTCCAACTTAGATAACCATCAATGCCCCGTCCCCCTTTTTCTTTTCATGTAATAGCCTGGGCATTTAAGAGAAAACTGAACGCACATATTCAGATAAAGGGAATTAACGACTCGTTTCTTTTCAGACACACGAGATGAGAGGAGATAGATTGAAATTAAAATTAAAAAATAAAATAAAATATTGTTAAAATATATTTTTTAATATTATTTTTATTTTAAAATTTAGAAAAAGTTAAATTATTTATTTTATTTTGTATTAGAATTTAGAAAAATTGTAATGATTAAATAAGATAAGATGAAATAGATTTAAAAAAGTTAAATTGTTTATTTTTTTGTATTGAAATTTAAAAAAATTGTAATGATTGTTTTAAGATGAGATGAGATGTTTTCTGAAAACAAACGAGAAAATATAATTGAATAATTGCACGGGTTTGAGTTTGGAGGCTTAAAATTTTCTCTTAATAGTTGAAAAGTTCTTTTTTTTTAATGTTTGATAAATTTTTTTAAAAAAAAAAAAAAAGCATCAAATTGAAGATCTTGTTGAAAAGCTCCGGTAGATAATGTTACGTTTTTTAAAAACTACTGTAATTAATTTTAAAAGCCCTTTAGCTAGGTGCATGTTTATGTAAATAATTTTTTAAAAATAGAGCCTTTTACAATTAAAAGCACTATTATGAAAAACTCTATTTCTTACTGCAATCTCAATCGGGCCAAATCAAATATATTTTGACTCGAATGGCTAAAATCCCAATATTTCAACAATGAGATCTCAGTTAGAATCCTCTCTGATCCCCATTACTTAGGAATGAATATATATATATATAAAGCTTGAATATTAATTATTCTTCAATTAGAAGAAGGTAGGCACAAATAACCCACCTACCTTCTTCAATGGTTAGTTGTGAACTTGTACGTGGAGTTGTAAACAAATTAAATGAGTCTAACTAAATGCTCCCATGTGATTCTGTGAAACCGTTGAGAAAATTGCTAAGAGGGTCAGAGACTGATGAAAAGTGAATTGCTTTGATGCTGTCACCAATTAGTCTTCCCCGTGCTTGATCGCATACATGCATGATGTATGATAAATCATGTCCACTGGCACTGGCCGGGACAACAAGCACCAAAGTTGGCAATCACTTGGAATATTTATGTATAATTGCATGCAGAGTGTTTGTTTTAGCAATAGAAAGACAATCGATGGGGCAGACGATCGAAAGGTGAAACAGCTATCAAATATGGATTTACTCCGTACGTGGCTCGACGACTTTCAGTAGCCTTCTCTGCATTCCAACTTGTGACAGGACGTACGTAGATCCAAAAAGAACACCACTCTGAGCACATGGAATCATCCAAAAAGATTTTTATCCGCAAGTTTTGGAACCTTCTGTGAGCTTGCCCATGGACAAGGACAATGGCGAGGACGATATCTACACAATCATATATATATATATGGCCGTAGACAAAAGATATCTAATTAATTCATATCGATCAGTCGAATAGAGATTTATTTGTACATTGAAGATGCATACCGATCGACTTGGACCCATATTGCAAAATACCCACTCAGACAATTAATTTCATCATGATCGTGATCACCTTATTCACTCTCTTCCAGTAATCTTCTGAAAGAATTTGAAAAAATAATGCTTAAATCCCGAATCTCATCAACTTCATTCTCGATATAAATTGATTGAAATTTTTTTTTGTTGTGAAGGGAAATATTACCTCTCTCATTTAAGCCCATTTTGAGCAAATGGGCCGAAATTGCCCGCGGAGAGTGTCACCCAACTATAGTGTATGTCCCCCACCCGAATAAAGGTTTTTTCGATGAGCACCAAGAAAAGAATTCCAATTCTTCTATCCAAAATGCTACTTTCCTCGAGAGTCGTGACGTCGTTGGAGCTGAAGCCCGATGCTGTGCCCCCATTTTAATCACTCTTGGAATAGCTAGATTCAAACAGCATGAGCCATAGAAGAATCATCTATCTGGATATGAAGTCGAAGCTAATAGTTTATTGTTGTGTTGTCTCACGTTGATTATGGAAGTGGCTGATGGTCAGTTTATAAGAATTTATAAGTGTGAGGGAAAGTCTCATATCTTGAGGTAATTTTTGAGATTGAAAGAGATTCAAGACAACTCAATACTGATATCATAGTCCAGGTTTACCAACAGTCCATGAGAAAAACAGATTGTTGGTGCTCCAACCAAGGGCCTAATGTGTGAAGGATTGTTGGGGCTATCCGACACCGGTTGTGGAATGGGTTAGTGGTGAGTTTATATATAATTGTGAGAAAAAAATCTCACATCTTTGAGCTAGTTTTTGAGATTGAGAGAGGTCCATAAACAACAAACACAAACATAATAAGGAATCAAACACGAGAAAGTAGCTAGTATCTTCTACTTCTCTCCTATGAACAATTTGAGGCACTAATTGTTCATCGGAGAGAAGTAAAAAATGTTGCTAGTATGTTGCTGGAAAATAGTGAGCTCCCTACAACCAGATATATACAGAAACACTGAGCTATTGGGCACGCAAAGGCATCCAAGATATGAAATAAAATCTGTAATTACATAGCGGGCCAGTAAATTGTACCCGTCACGTTTGATTGAGCAAGGATAACTACACGATTCCCCACTGCTAACATAATTCATATACATAGTACCTGTTACCACTTCTTCAGTCATTTTCCTATTTAGCCTATTCTTACATAGTGCAAGTCACACTATGCTCCAATTGAAATCTAATTTTAACCCCCCCCCCAAAAAAAAAAAAAAATTAAAGAAGGTTGTACCAAAATTCAATTATTTGAATGTAACCTCAGCCCCAGTCATTTTCCTCCAAGAGAAACTAGTTCCTCAAACACTTCCTGAACCAGCAGTTCAAAGATAGCCATCTCAATCTCAAGTGCTGTCTCTCCGACCTGCTCCCGATTTCTCTTCCACCCATCAAGCCCTCTTCCAAGATCTTGCTCTACCATCATGTTAATAGTGTTGGATTCCACCTCTTTCCACGCTTCCAACCTCTTGCAAACCCTATTCACCACCTCTTCTCTGTCGTTGTCAAAGACATGACTCTGTTCTCTTCCCTCCTCAGCAATGAGATCTGAAACCAATTTCTTCATGTCCGGTGGGATTTGCAGTGAATTCTGGAAGCGTGATTTGCCAATGACTTCCATAACAAATGCCTCGACATTCTTTTCTCGATCTGATATTTCTAGCACATATTCACTTTTATCTTCTTCCTCTAGGTCGTCTGCATTATGATCACTGTCATCATCATCATCTTCTTCTTGTTCTAACATTGTTTTCTCAAGCTCAATCGGATCTAATCCTGCCAATTTCTCAAATCTTCGAAGCTTGTGCAATAACTTTTGCTTTGCTCCTGTAAATATCAAACACGTTAACAAAAAGAAACATAATGAACCACCAGTTTTAAGATGGCACTAGGTCCATGATGAATTTGGGTGGGAAAAAAACTTTCTACTTCAAATGTGAGAGTTGATTTAGCACTATACTCTTCATCTTATCCAAAGTACTATACTGTTTGCATAACAAGCTTATACTGCTATTCAAATATGTTTCACAAATTATCAATTAATTGATCCAAAGACTAAGACCATAGATCACATGGCATAGATAGAAAAATTCTCAGATTCCTTTTGGATATTCCTGTTATTTTTGTGCGCTAAAGCT
Source organism: Pterocarya stenoptera (assembly GCA_003123785.1). Lineage (NCBI taxonomy): Eukaryota > Viridiplantae > Streptophyta > Magnoliopsida > Fagales > Juglandaceae > Pterocarya > Pterocarya stenoptera. The sequence continues at coordinate 6,270 of QEOT01003496.1, read as the reverse complement.
GCAACACCTCACTTACTAGGCATTGATCTCATTAAAAATTGGTTTGACAATAGTTTAAGCCACTGTTAAATGTTTGAACCATGAACAGGTAAAAATATATAGATAAGAGAGAAGTATGCCCTAGAATTCTAATCCAATTAATAGAAGAGACTCCTACAATTAACACAGACCTGCTATCATCAAACGTGGGTCATATCACAACTTTGGCATGGTCCGTTTTTCTCGACAAAATTAGGTCACATTAACAAGAGTACAGGACTTGTTGCCACATACTCAATGACCAAAACATAAGTGCATGATCAACATACAATCTTTCCACGGATCCCACATAGATACCGTGGCTCATAATCAACACGATCATTCAACCATGACAGTAACATCTTATTACTGTACTAGACTAGACAATAAAGTTGACATCAAAGCACAAGCAACTTGTACAATTCTAAGTTAGTTCATTGATAATGACCGCACAACCAACGAAGAATGATACAAAAAACCAATAATTTATTTATTACGCGTATAACTTGTTACATACTCTGCACAATGGCATAGCTGCTGCTGATGCATTCATCATCAAAACTGTCGTCCCCGTTCTCGTCCACATCCTCCTCATCCTCATGTCCATCATCGTCCTCGAATGGAGGGTCCAACACAGATACAGGGCTGCACTGTTCCTTATCTTCCTCTTCTTCGAAATTTGAGCCACAACTAGTATCTTTTTCCTGTTAGAATCCATAACAACCTTAATTAAACCACAAATAATTTCACGATTGAGCCACAAAAATCAGTGATCACTGATGAGTTTAGATTAGACCCGGATCATAATTTAGCTGGTTGTTGACTTTTCCCGCGAGTTTTAGAAAATAAAACACAAAAACCATGTTCTAGTAAAAGGGACGTCGGAGTTTTATCAATCAGAACCAAATAAAAGTATTTGTCCTCTTCCGGAAAATAATTATCTAAAAAGGGCCCTAAACCGATTGGCATGGGACGCAGGAATGGTCTGGCGTAAATTACATTGAATGGTCAATGTTACAAATTAACAATGGAGTCTAAAATCTGGTTCGGTGGCCGATCCAGAGATACGAAGTAACGTTTTCGGTTAAAACCAAACTAAACTATCACAATTATATTTAAATTATAAAAATCCCTAGCCTCTAAGTCCTCATTTTTTTTCTTAATTTCTCTCTGTCTCTCTATCTTTGCACCGTATAGCCCTCTCGATCTTGCTATCTTTGCACCCTCGCTGACTAGCCGTTCAGACTCGCCGCTCTGTGTCATAATCAATTGACCTGTCATGCTGAACATTCCGGCCAATTTCGAAGGTTGCTGACAATTCAGATATCGAGTCAGCTAGGTCGGTCCAACGTGCACAATACTTTTTTATGAGGTAAATTTAAATGCTTCCATTCCTTAAAAAAAGTCAGCAGTAAAAGAAATTGAGTTGGTTTATTTGGATAGTTATAATTAGTTAAGTCCAACTCCACAAATTGGTAACAAAAATTGGTAAAAGTCTAAAATAAGACAAACCTCAGTTTTGTGGGGAGTAGGGGACGCCGTCGGCGACGTGAACTCCAGCGTCCGGCGACCAGAAGACGGGCTCCTATGTAGCACGAAACGGAAAGGGCTTTCGCAAAAGTGCTTTTCACAGCGATAGAAATCCGTATCTTCTCTCCGACTGGATAACAATTCGAGTACTTCAGAGTCTACGGATTGGCTGCTGCTAGAGAAATCCATATCCAGAGACCTGTCCTCATTGCTTTCGGACCAAAAAGCACTACTAGGCCTACTATTACATGAACAAGAATGGTTTGTCTCACAAGCATTTATCTTAGACGCACTTTCGTCACCCTCGCCCACCATTTTTTTCTGCATTTTTTTCAGGCTTTCATTGCAAGTCCTTCTGCGCCCAACCGAAGAATCCCACATCAAAATGTCCTTCACTGATACGTTTGCCTCATCGCCTTCGATCTCACGCTTTCGGCTCCGATGGGTTAATCTCTTTAATATTGACCCAAACAAACCAAAGGCCGGGTTTTTGTTTTGGGTTTTCGGTTTTGAAGCTGATGATTGTTTCTGAATTCTGAGAGCAGCTTCTAGAAGAAGAGCCGCGGTTCTTGCAGGAATGTGAAGGAGAATGGCATTTGAGCTTCTGCAGGGGCTTTTTGCGGGAGATGAAAAATCGAACATTGGGGATTTCCTGAAGTCCGGGGAGTCGTGGAAGGACAAAAAGCAAACGTTTTTGCGAAAGTTCCCTGGAAAGCCTGGGGTTTCGGAGATGGGTTTGCGTTTCTTGACTTGTAACTGGGTCTTGGGTGAGGGCCTATTGAGCTGGCAGCGTCTGTCGGTAATGTAGTTCTTGAGAAGGAATGGTTCTTGGTCTTCTTTCAGTAGCTCGTGTAAGTGCTTTTGAGCCATCATTCAGAGTCTCTAACAGCACTGATTTTGCCAAAAGAAGAAACTATATTATAAAGCTGATCCCAGGAGAGAGCTTGAAACTTTCGGGTGGGTATATATGAATTTCAGCACCGTGGAAGATTGAAGAGGCTTCAATGGAAGTGGAAGTTCCAGAGGGAAGGGCGAAGGCGGACTTGGGCACAAATATACTGCAGAGAGGAGAGGAGAGGAGAGAGAGAGAGAGGAAAGAATGAGGAGACTTCTGATTCAAATATGAGAGGAAGATAATATCGAGGTTAACGTTGATAAACAAATTATTATTATTAAATTTGGCAGCAATCGGTAAGTGAGTTTAATAGTACAGTATAGGAGTGAGTGATGATAACTTGATCAGAGAGTAGTGTCTACACAGAACGAGGTGGAGTACATCAACTGCATCATAGATGTCCTCATGTATCATTGTATATTGTACGATAGATATTATCAAGATGTCCCTCTGTTTGTTTTATTTATATTTCTTGAAAGAAATCAGCATTACTGTTCTGATTAAGGTGTTATTACTGCGAAACTGAGGAGGGTCAGTGTCTCGCTGACTCGCAAGATGCCTGGCTGCACCAAATAGCTCACTTCTTTCCCGAGATCTTGACGCCACGTCAAGTATCTTCTTTTCTTTTCGTTTCAACTTTCGGTAAGTGACCTAGACACCAAATCCAAATCATGGTTTTCTGTTTTTCCAAGTTTTTTTAATTGGATTGCAGCAGTTTAGTTGTTTTCCCCTTTATTCAGCGCATCACTCAAGTAAATAGGAAAAAATAGCAAGGTTATGTAGTGAAGTTAAAGCCAATAGTTGGGTGGAGAATATGGCCAACCCGAAGAGTAACAATATTGATGATGATCGCAAGGATTACATCTAATTATAATAGAAAACATAAGAGAATAGCAGCTAAGCATGATGTTGTCTTTATATAATTGGATTGAACACCAGGCATCTTTGGCACAACTCTGGTGATTCTGAAAGAGTTTAATTTTCTCACTTTTGACGTCTGTATGTCTTATTCAGTTACTTGCAACATAAACATGGGGATAAAGGAAAAAGCAAGTAGTTTACTTTGTAAAATAGTAAATGCGTAGTACCACCACAAGGTCACAGTTTGTGTTCTGGACAAGCAGCTGCACGGCCGGGAGTGTGCTATTATTAACTATTCCATCCCAGGCAAAAGTTGCCCATTTTTCCATTGCTGAGCCTGAGCTGAACACTTTATCCTTACCCCAAAAAAAAAGAGGAGAACACTTTACAGCTGTGACACTTATAAAGTTCACAAAGGAAAGCACTGCAAGTAGAGCATAAAAATTGCTCTGTGACAATGGTTCTTTACTCTTCTTTCCTAACCTACTCGCCCTAAAAGCCAAACAACCTGTACTAAAATACACATAAATCAGTCTCCCTCGTGAGTTCTATTTAAGTTTTTAACCAACTAGTTATCCAACTCCCATGAATAAAACTCGAGGCATTCAGTCTTACTTCTCTCTCTCTCTCTTTTTTCCCTGAGAGAGAGAGAGCATACAAAAACGAGAGCCAATTATTGACGGATAAGGAGCAATTTGGATTGACTATTTCATCTCATTTTATCATTATAATTTTTTTTAATTTTTACATAAAATATAATAAACAATTCAATTTTTTCAAATTTCAATTCTCTTTTTTAAATCTTAAAGTAATAATAATATTAAATAATAATATTTTAATAATATTTTATTCAATTTTCAATTTTTATTTAAAGTTATCTTATCTCATTTCATCTTTCTATCCAAACAATTTCTGATTCACTAGCCACCATCTTTACCTAAAATTATAGTTCTCTTTGTATTATGATCTAATTACCAATTTAATTCTTTGGATTGAGATAATCCTTGACTTAATGTAGTGATCGAAACGACAAATTAGTATAATTTCACTAAAAAAAGCTTTGAACTTTTCCTAGTGACTGCATAGGAAAGCTTAACCAGAGTGCTGAGATGGTCATTAACATTTTTGGAAGAAAAGGAATGCATTGGAAGACGTGGGCGGTCTGGAATGGAAGCGCAGTGGTAGAGCTAAAAACTGAGGAAAGGAAACGACAAACACATGAGTTCCCGCGCCTGCAGCCCGTCTGACTACTTACCCACACACTTCTGCACTCCGACGAACCGCATCTTCATGAGTACCCTGTCTTCTACATTTCTCACCTCTTTTAATTTCTCTNTTTTTTTTTTCTAATCAAGCATATTATAGATAATAAAGATACAAAATTTAAGGAGGATCCTTTCCACTATCAATATACAAAAAACAACTAGGAATTTTATCTAAGGGTAGGCTTCCAAAAACATGGTTGGTAGCTGCCCATTGCGCCACTGAGTGCGCACATCGGTTTTGAGATCGATGTATTTTAGCAAATTTCCAGTCTGGATGATGTGTGGATATATGCTGAATGTCCTTGATAATAGTTGATATATTCCAGAACAAAGTTGAATCTGGATTGTCAATGGATGTAATTACCGTTTGGGCATCCCCTTCTATGATCGCTAGACAATGAGTTGAAGCCATCTTGGATGCTAGCAATGCTGCTATTGCTTCTGCTACTAGAGGGATAGTGGTTTGTATCTTTTCTGTTGTTATTTCCATGATATCTCCACTATGATTTCTTCGTATTGCTGAAGCTACTGAGAATTGATCACGCACCGCCGCATCGAAAGAAAAGCTTTGGTAGTTTGGAGGTGGAGGAAACCATTTTTCTTCCTTGCTTTGTTGATAAAGTTTTCCTTTCCACGCTTCTTTATAGTCTTCATATATGTGCTTGAGTTGGAAGTTTGCCTCTTCAATTGAGATAGAAGTGTGATTATGAACAATGTCATTTCTCTTCCGCCAAATAAAATCCAAATAGAATCCAAGTTGGCTTAAATGAAACTTCAAGAATACTAAGAAATATATCAAAACTCGCATTAATTTATTTGAAATTTTATATTTTTCCTATTTGTTGTGTACACAGGCCATTTCGAAAAGAGGTAAGCGTGACCCATCCACTTGACTTAACAGATTCATGGCTACTTTTTGTGAGCTCAGATCGAGTGAGATCGACGTTACTTTCGAGAATATAATCTTTGGAGTTTATTACAATAAAGAGAAATGATATTTATAGTGATAGATTATATAAAAAATAAATAAATATGAAATTTATATTAAAAAATTATTTTTTTAATAATAAATTCTATTATTTTTTTAAAAAAATGCACCACATTTATCAAGTTCATGACTGTATCTAATCTTACTCTAAAACAACCCAAGTCATGATTTTATATGTTTCGGCTTTATATATATCAATCAAAAATTGAAATAGCAGACACACTTTGAATATGTTCGAAAGCAAAAGCACTAACTCTATAAAATAAATCCTAACAGAATAATCAATATACTGCGAGTTCTCTCTTTTAGTTCTTTGCTATCAGTGCATCGTACATGATGATTAATGTAATTAATTAGCTCCATTTAAAAGACCGCATTTGAACTTATAAGACGTTATATCAATCACAATTTAGAAGTATTATCTCAAAACTATATTTAATATTATTCTATATATAAAATATATCGTCTCGTGAAAGATCATCATCCCCTTCTTATTTTTTCTCGTTAAAAAAAAATATATATATATATTTTCAATAGCATTCATGAATATTCACGACCATCCTGAAAACTATATATGATTTCTTAATTTTGTTTAATACTATAACCATAAAACTTTTGGTTCTCCGGCGACATCAACTTGAAGTTATAAGAACTATAACACATAATTAACGTTCAAACTCAAGTTTACCGGGCTAGCTACCTCAAGTCTCAAC
>QEOT01003495.1:32030-72595 GCA_003123785.1 Pterocarya stenoptera | reverse complement strand
ATAAACAGTGGTGCAAAAGGCAAATGGATTTTGCCAAGTCTACTGCATCAGTGCTATGAAGGTGTACAACCTGACGTGGCACTGGTACGTGTCACTATTATGTTATTCGATATACAATTTCCATATTTAATATTCACAACTCACAGACTTGTTATTGCCATCGCTCGAATATTGTAGCCCAAGCATTTTGCAAAGGAAATTGGCATTTTTTTTTAAAGAACATTGACTTTATTAATCTTGTATGTTATGGTATAGCAGGGATACCTCGTTACTTGCTAATTAAAAATGATCAGCAGGGTAACTACTGAACAACACATGTTATAAGAAATATGATTTTCATCTAAGTCTTCTAAAATAAGTCCAGATTTTCACGTAGTTGACATGCAAATTAACCATATAACTGTTGGGCTTAACCAATTCTATTTTGTGGCCGTCCGATTTGATGACCTGATTCGATAAGAATTCATTATGGTTTTTTGGTAGATTTTTAATGAGGTTTATGTTTTAAACTGCTTTTAATTCTTGAACCAATCTGACCCGTTAATTGGGGTTTACTATATATATATATATATGCACTATTCCCATATGGCTGTCGTACTGTCGCACTGTGTATTTGACTATCATTCGAAATGAATTAATCATCTGCAGTTTCGTGGACACACTAGTGAAGGTGCTATGTGCAAGGCACATATACCCCTTGCATATATCACCTGGTTAGAAGAATAAAAAAAACATGATTTTGTTAGTGAAGATGTAGAAATTGGAACATATTTTGTTTGGGGTTGATTTTGATTGATGCGAATGATCTATATTTTGTTGGGAAAAGCATGGGCAAGGCAGTCGAAATTTCTTAAGGTTTATGTGTGTAGTCTAAATAGGAGCAAAGATGTAAATTTTCCAATTAAACAAAGGGATAAAAATATAAATTTGTGAATAAAACAAAATAAATGACAAGGACAAAACGGGAAAAGTAGAAATGAAGAGGGATAAAATTGGAAATCAAAATTTGGAGAAAATCAGAGATAAAATTGAAAAATGAAATTTGGAGAAAATTTACTATTCATCCGTATAGGCTCTTTTATTCAGAGAATATATACATATATATATATAATATAATTAATTCTCTTTTATGGCAAATTATAGCGTACAACATGCAGATCTATACGCACTATACATGCAATTCACACGTGAAGGGTGATTATCAAAGTTAATAATTTAGGAGGGTTTAAATTGCAAATTGAGTGGTGGTAGTAATTTGAAGAGATCTAGTTTGTTAATTATGTATTCCCCCCTTTTGTTTTTATTTGAGTTCTCTTGGGTTTTGGGTGACTGCATGCATAGGTATTTAAGTCGACCATTTTTGGACAAGAACAGCGATGCCTTCGAGGGTAATCAAGCTCATATTGCTCTCAAAAGTATCAGGCTATAGCTAGTGGATGCCTGCATTGAGACAAGGTAATGGCGGTAACATTGAGAGGTCGTATACTCTTTATATAATCACTCAAATTGGATAAGCGAAGTGAGAGGCAGCAACCAAAAAATTGAGAAGGTCGGAGATCAGAGAGATCCCAAAAAGTATGTGTCAAACAGTTGATTGCAGGCAGTGCGGAAAGATCTCCTGGAGGGGATGTGGAAAGCACTTGACGAGCCTCTACGCCAGCATTGGCGAGGGTCAGCATTGCATGTGCCGCTCTTGGCCCGGCGTCTCCATCCCCTCCAAGGAGACAACCACGGAGCAACGCTTACAAGGCCCTGGTTCTAGTACTACTAAGGTATATGAATGCAACTTGGCACATCTTTTCAAGGAGTTAGGTTTCTCTTTTTAAGTTATAATTTTACTTGNTAATCTTGTATGTTATGGTATAGCAGGGATACCTCGTTACTTGCTAATTAAAAATGATCAGCAGGGTAACTACTGAACAACACATGTTATAAGAAATATGATTTTCATCTAAGTCTTCTAAAATAAGTCCAGATTTTCACGTAGTTGACATGCAAATTAACCATATAACTGTTGGGCTTAACCAATTCTATTTTGTGGCCGTCCGATTTGATGACCTGATTCGATAAGAATTCATTATGGTTTTTTGGTAGATTTTTAATGAGGTTTATGTTTTAAACTGCTTTTAATTCTTGAACCAATCTGACCCGTTAATTGGGGTTTACTATATATATATATATATGCACTATTCCCATATGGCTGTCGTACTGTCGCACTGTGTATTTGACTATCATTCGAAATGAATTAATCATCTGCAGTTTCGTGGACACACTAGTGAAGGTGCTATGTGCAAGGCACATATACCCCTTGCATATATCACCTGGATAGAAGAATAAAAAAAACATGATTTTGTTAGTGAAGATGTAGAAATTGGAACATATTTTGTTTGGGGTTGATTTTGATTGATGCGAATGATCTATATTTTGTTGGGAAAAGCATGGGCAAGGCAGTCGAAATTTCTTAAGGTTTATGTGTGTAGTCTAAATAGGAGCAAAGATGTAAATTTTCCAATTAAACAAAGGGATAAAAATATAAATTTGTGAATAAAACAAAATAAATGACAAGGACAAAACGGGAAAAGTAGAAATGAAGAGGGATAAAATTGGAAATCAAAATTTGGAGAAAATCAGAGATAAAATTGAAAAATGAAATTTGGAGAAAATTTACTATTCATCCGTATAGGCTCTTTTATTCAGAGAATATATACATATATATATATAATATAATTAATTCTCTTTTATGGCAAATTATAGCGTACAACATGCAGATCTATACGCACTATACATGCAATTCACACGTGAAGGGTGATTATCAAAGTTAATAATTTAGGAGGGTTTAAATTGCAAATTGAGTGGTGGTAGTAATTTGAAGAGATCTAGTTTGTTAATTATGTATTCCCCCCTTTTGTTTTTATTTGAGTTCTCTTGGGTTTTGGGTGACTGCATGCATAGGTATTTAAGTCGACCATTTTTGGACAAGAACAGCGATGCCTTCGAGGGTAATCAAGCTCATATTGCTCTCAAAAGTATCAGGCTATAGCTAGTGGATGCCTGCATTGAGACAAGGTAATGGCGGTAACATTGAGAGGTCGTATACTCTTTATATAATCACTCAAATTGGATAAGCGAAGTGAGAGGCAGCAACCAAAAAATTGAGAAGGTCGGAGATCAGAGAGATCCCAAAAAGTATGTGTCAAACAGTTGATTGCAGGCAGTGCGGAAAGATCTCCTGGAGGGGATGTGGAAAGCACTTGACGAGCCTCTACGCCAGCATTGGCGAGGGTCAGCATTGCATGTGCCGCTCTTGGCCCGGCGTCTCCATCCCCTCCAAGGAGACAACCACGGAGCAACGCTTACAAGGCCCTGGTTCTAGTACTACTAAGGTATATGAATGCAACTTGGCACATCTTTTCAAGGAGTTAGGTTTCTCTTTTTAAGTTATAATTTTACTTGCAAGTATGATTGTTCATCCATTTTCTGGCTCGGTTCGGAACCCAGATAACCAGGTTTAGGTTACAGGTTCCGGCCCAGAACAAATCCAGACAGATACCCGTATAGAAAAATCCTAGTAAACCCAATTCGGGTATCGAGTTTTAAACCCAGAACTCCGGTTTACAAACTGGTACCTTTTTTTTTTTCTTTTTTTGGTTTGAATGTTTTGATTTTTTTTTTTTTGTTCCTTTCTAGCAGCTAAATGGACATAAACTCAAAAGGAAAATGCTTATTATGTCTAATGAATCATATATTTTATGTTTTTTTTAATATCTTCTCCACGTGGCTTTTTATTGGTGGTCAAGGAACATGTAGGCTTTGATTTAAAAAATAAAATAATAAATAAAGAAATAACCGGGTGCAACCCAGAACCTAAGTTTTTAAAAACTGGTTTAAATTCGAGTTTCGACCTTATTTTTAAACCCAGGTTCCGGTTCGGGCATAGTCGGGTTCCCGGGTCAGAACCTGGATGAATAGTAATACTTGTAAGTTAGTATCGAGGATGGTAAGAATTAATATGCAAGAGAATTTTAATTTTAAAATTTTATTTAGTTTTATCGAATGTATTAAATGGAATTTATTCTTTTTCTTTTGCCAATCAAAAGATATCAAGCTAAGTATATGAGTTGACTTAGGGTCTCATTTAGATAGTGAAAGTGTTTAATCTCATCTCATTATTACAATTTTTTTAAATTCTCACACAAAATATAATAAGCAATTAATTTTTTAAAATTTTAAAATAATAAAAATATTAAAAAAATAATATTATGACAATATTTTATTTAACTTTCATCTCATCTTATCTCAACTCATTATCTAAACGATATCTTATCTGATGCATAAAATTAAATGCCTTGAGATATGTGATAATATAACTCATCGAGATCATCGTCGAGTTATTAAAATTATATGATATGATAAAAACAAGGCATATATCCCAACTTTTCCATGATATATTATCATGGAGTTTCATTAATATTAAATTATAAGTAAGGCATACTTTTAAGGGTATCATTAAGTAAGCAATTATACATAATTCTAGGTTTTTATAATTGAGAAACATTACTTTGTCCTCCACATTTGCCCACTCTATTTGACCGCTTGGTCAAAAAAAATTTTTTTTTTACTTAGTGATTAAGGAAGTGATTTTAAATGTATTGATGTATTTTTTTATTTTTTAAATATATTTAAATATGTAAAAAAATGTGAAAAGTAAAATGAAAAAAAAAAAAAATTTTTTGCACTGGGTGGTAAGCCCAGCGGTCACTTTGGGGAGGCAGAGTAGCCGCACCCTTTATAATTTCATAAAAAATAATTTATAAACTTGTGAGTTTACTTTTCATTTTTCAAACGGTTGGAATTAGTTGCAAGCTAGCATGGTACTCATTTCCAATTTGAATATAATAGCCTAGTAGTTGGCTAGCTTGTTAATGTTGCTTAATTTGTACATGCAGGGAAAGTAAAAATCTCCAAGATGTCTTTGGACCGGGGAAGAAGTATTATTCTCTAAAGTTAGAAAGAGTCATGGAAATGCTATCTATATATGCATAAATAATTAACGCAGACAGAAAGTCTTGTAGTTGGATATGATCATGTCCTCCTCGAGTGTTTGCTTTTTTCGAATAAATGTTGTTCTTTGTCCAAGATTTGTCATTTCGATTTGACAAATATAAATTGGTCGTTTCATATTGTTTCGTGGGAATGGTCAAGACTTGTTCGACCAACCGCTTGCCTGCTTTTTGAAGTGTATGGAATTAATAAGGACCCAAGTACTTCCTCTTATAAATAATTTCTGTTTCGTGATGCCACTAACCTGAAATTTGAAAACGAGAGGGTGAACGACCGTCGGTTCTTTTTTCCTGCCGTTATTATTACTTTCCCTCAGGCCGAACGACCGTCGGTTCTTTTTTCCTAAAGTTCCATCAGGTTACCCATATCTCGGAATTGATATGTCCAACCTCGTGATAGGTGACACACATCGCCTTGGGTGGAAGCACAGAATTTCAACCATCGCTTTCTCCTTTAAAGCGAAATGTTCATCCTGTACTTTCTTTTGTTTTGACCTTTCTTTCTTGCTCCGCGTTGTCGCCTTTTGCTCTCCAACTTTCCCTAACCCTAATGGCTTTTTGTCATACTACCCGTGGCGAAAGTCACACGGTCGAATAATATTAATTTCATATTGTTATTCAAAGAGTATAATAATATGCTTATTACTTCATATCATCTATATACTATTATTATTTTTTTATTTAATGGTTAAGAAAATGACTATTAGTTAACGGTGGACAATGAGACCTCGCATTCCTTTGCCCCAACCCCGTCCGCCCCGCCTCCGTATGGTGGGAAGGGCAACCCCGCTCCGCCCAGCATCGAGAGTCTTTAGTGGGGACGGGTGGCGGGGAGGGCCCAACCTCACCTTGCATTTCCCTCAACCCGCCCTCGCTTATATTTTTATATATAAATATATATTACAATTTGTTAGATTTGTTTATAAACTATGCATTGAAAAATTTAAAAACTATATAATTTAAAAATTAATATACTACAATTTATATAAAATATGCACTAACAAATTTAAAAATTATATAGTTTTTAAATTATATTCATATTGAAAAAATTTAAATTTATAATGTGGATCTAAAAATATTTTTTTAATTACTTTTAGACTTAGAAATAATTTTTAAAGCAATTTAAATGTAGTATTTTTTTTAAGTAGACAAAAGTAAAATGAATTGGAAATCCACCCTGCATCCTGTAGGAGGCGGGTATCACTCTTATTATTAGCGGAGATGTTGAATTAAAAAAAAAAAATTTAAATATATTATAAAATAATAAAATATTAATAGGAGGATAGTAAGCTGTCAATCAAATAGTAATAGAAAAATTGGATTCCCGGGCCAGGCCGGTAGTCAATATCGAACTAGTAGCAGATGGGAGATCCGGAACTTCACAGCACCGTTTGCATTCACTGCAGAGCTAAAAGCGAGGGCCCCAACACAGCTAAAACTGGCCTACAAACCAACTCATTCTGTCTTAAAGCCATCTAAGCAATTCGATGAATTATCTTAAAAGTTCACATCGGAATAGTGCTAGTTGATGAGAGTTACTTCGAAAACATACAAAAAAAAAAGTAAAATTTATTTGAGTTTCTCTCAATTTCAATAAAATGCAACTAGATGTTTGTTTCTGTTGCGTCGTTCTGCGATCTGTACTGTACCCTCTTCTTCGTTTTTCTTATCTGCTTCTCATTATTGTTGAAGCCATTCTTGCTGTTTGTGTGAGGATTGGCTCCTGGTATTTAAAAAAATAAAAAAATCCCAGTTTGTCTTGCAAATTCTTCATCTTTCTTGTTTTCATATCTGCAGCATATATAATGGGGAGGATGAATTATTTGGCTATGAAAACTGATCCGGCAATGGATGATTTGATCGGATCTGATATCAATGACCTCAAGATCTCTGCAAAGAGGCTCATCAATCATGCCACTAAGCTTGCTGGTCTCGGCTTTGGGACTTCTTTTCTGGAATGGGTGGCTTCCTTCGCAGCTATGTCAGTAATCTTTTTCTCTCCATCAATTTCCATATCTGATCTGACTGTTCGCAGTGGTTGTCTACTTGCATTGTTTGGTATTACAATAATGCCTTGAAATGGGAAATTAAAGTGCCACCATGGTGTTTATTATCTCTGTCGATATATGGAATAGAATACCCAATGTGGAAAGTGATATTTTTTGGTTTCTAATTTTTTTCCCTTTTCTTTTTCCTTTTTGGAATAATGATATTTATTTTCAATTTTAATTGCAGTTATTTGCTGATATTGGATCGAACCAACTGGAGAACAAACATGCTGACTTCACTTTTAGTCCCTTACATATTCTTTAGCCTTCCTTCATTGCTGTTCAATTTTTTCAGGTTATAGTTCCCTACTGCTTGCACAGTTTCTCATTTTCTGTTTTGATTTTCTTCTTTTTTTCATTATCTTCTGCCTCATTTAATTCTTGATAAATTTGCTACAAAACCCATTCAGAGGAGAGGTTGGAAAATGGATTGCTTTCATTGCAGTTGTGCTAAGGCTTTTCTTCCCGCGACGCTTCCCAGGTATATGCTTCTGTCACCAATACAGCCACCCAATGATCTCTGTCTCTATCTCTCTCGTTGGTTCCTCCTATGACAGCATTTGTGCATACAAACCTGTGATTTCTATAAAGCTCCATTTTTCATCCAGACTTCAATAATACTTGAGCACACAATACTTAAGAAAACACCAGAATATAGAAAGCAGAGACAATTTTATATGCATGTTAAAGTAATGATTTAGTGCATTATCCATGATGCTGTTGCTTGATGAATCTGCAGATTGGCTGGAGATGCCAGGTTCTTTGATTCTTCTCTTGGTTGTGGCTCCCAGCTTCTTTGCAGACACCTTGAAGGACAGCTGGGTTGGTATCTTGATATGCCTTATCATTGGTTGTTACCTATTGCAAGAGCACATTCGGGCATCCGGAGGATTCAGAAATTCCTTCACTCAAACCCATGGCATATCCAACACCGTTGGCATTATCCTTCTGTTAGTTTATCCTGTCTGGGCGCTGGTTGTTTACTTTCTCTAGGCACAAAATCATTTTATTCAGCATTTGTGTGTAAGACTCTAGCCTGCATACAATATGAAAAGGCCATTGTTTCCTGGTTTGCGCTTATACAATTTTCTTTTTTGGTTCCCATGATATAATTTACTTGAGATGCTCTCGCAGGAAACTCTTTATTAAAGACCTGTGGACTCTTGGGATTAGTCGTGACTTTGTTCTCTGACACTCCGTTGCCAGTCAAAACAAAAATATGTCTAATTATGTGAATTGAGGAAGCTGTATTGTAAATGCCTTCAGACCGATTTGGTTCTGGATTGATGTCAATAGTGTTGATCTCATGCCCCTATGCAATGTTATAAGACTATAGGTTAATGTGATCAAAAAGGAAAAAGAAATGGTTGGTTCGTTAGAGCACTCCCAATGGATCATTCATCCTATATTTTAAAATACATCACCAAAATCTATTTTTTCTATTTTACATACTGACTTTTACAATATACCATATATCAGCTTATTTATTTTTTCTTCATATCTTTTAAATATTATACTTTTTAATCTTTTTTATTCATTTCAAATATTTTCTCTAACTATCAATAATATCCTCATATCTTTTAATATTTACAATATCTCCCCTTATACAATGTCATATAATTATGTTCTATTTTAAATTAATCCAAATTTAACCACAACCTAGAGGGGAAATAACACAACTTTTTTTGCGCGTCGTCCTTGCATTGTCTCTACTTCACTTCACAATTCAAAATCTTTGGTGCTTTACAAGCCAGAGGGGAAATAATACCGCCTAAAAAACCCAAATCTAACCACAACCCAAAGGGAAATAATACTGACCACAAACCCAAATCTAACCACAACCCAGAGGGGAAATAATATTGCCCAGTAATTGAAGGGATAATGGACTTGCAGTAATTGAAGGGAAATAATACTGCACATGGAAAGAAAAATGAAGAGAAATAAAAATAAAGAAAAGGGAAAAGCAACATTTTCATCAATAAAATGAGACATTGTCATTCATATCCTAAACATAGTGACTAAAGCAAACCCCATAATGCAAACTCCATAATGCGAACTCCATAATACAATAAGTTCATATCTTGACTTATCAAAAAAAAAGTTAATATCCTGAACATAGTGATTAAAGCAAAATGAGACATTGTCATTCATAAACATAATACTCTAAAATCATTCACAACAACACTTTAGTATTCCATCATGATAATTTCCCCACCAAAGAACACATTAGACTATTAAGACAGTTTAATGTACATATTGTGCTGTGTTCCATACAAAAGCAAGTCTGGACTATCCACTGGTTGCATGAAGGTTTCTGCATGGTTCTATACAAAAAACTATCAAATTTGTGGCTTCAGGTTTGTGCTATGTTCTTTACAAAAAACTATGAAAGAAGCATTCCCAAAAGTGGCTGAATAGTTCTATACAAAAAAACATTCATTTGCAGCAGCCCATACACCATTCAATCATGGCTTTGTAGACCTTTGCTTCTCAAGTATTTCCAATTGGAGGCTACGGAAATACTCTTGCTACATTGGAGGCAAACTTGAGGTGTCCATCCTCATAATTTCCTTATCTTCTCTCTGTTGATCCAAATCAAGCCTCTCTTTTGTAAGGCGGATAATCTCTTTCCTATCTTCTCCCTTCTCAGCATTTGCTCTCTTCTTCTCCTCTCTCATTTTAGTCACCAAATCAGCAAGATTGGAAGAGTTACTATCTTGCCTCTTTCATTTCTTTTCAGCCTTCTTTCCAATGGGTCTCTCCAGATTCACATCTATAAATGGAGATATGGTGTCTTCATCTAGGATTGTAAACTCTTAACACATGAGCATCTGGGGTTACTGATCTTCTCTTAGTTTTCATACTGCCCTCAGCCACAATCTGTTTCCATTTTGGATGGTGCCTTAGAATAGTCCAACAATGAAGGAAGTTGAATGTTGCGGACCGGTTACTTCGATAGAGCTCCTTTTGCTTGCTCAATCTGAAAAATCAGTAAAGAAGATGTGAAATATATCTAATACAATGTCATTTAAACAATGAAATTAAATGATATTGTTTGTGCACCTTATCTTGCTCAGTAACCCCACTTAGAGACCTTCCTTTGATTTGAGCTAAAGCCCTACAAAACTTATTTGTAACATGTTGGATGGTTGACCATCTATTTGTGAGAGAGCTGGAACTACGTTCACAAGATGTGGGTTTTTTATTTTTCTCATAATATTCATGTACTCTAGCCCAAAATGAATGTTTGGATTGATCAACCCCATTGATCGGGTCCAAACTTGTATTAAGCCAAGCTAACACTAGTAAAGTATCCTCCTCAATACTAAAGTTTCCTTGTCTAGATTTTAATTTTCTAACAGTAGCTTGTTTTGGGTTGGGAGGAGTGACTTGAGATTCTAATTCATTCAAAAATATGAGGAGGTAGTCATTGTAGCTTTCTCCCTCCTGTAAGAGGGTAGTGAAGGAATGAACTTGGAGTTGTGAATCTATCTTTCAAAGGAAAAACAAAAAAACAAAAAAACAAAAGAAAAAAAATGGGATCATGGAATTCAATAATTCTATCAATTAAAAAGTTTCACTAAGCCAACCATTTTTTTTAAGACATTTTGTTGCTTCATCTATATAGGTAATTCCACAACATTCATACAGCACCTGGGGAAAATCATGCTCGATTTCAATGGTAAATAATGCAAGCACTATGCCCTCTTATCAGATAGAAAAAATAGCATTTTCGTACAAGGTAGTTTACACAGAAAGAAATTCATGGTTAACAAAATAAAAATCAGCATTTAGAGAGTTGTGTTTTCTTTCTTTCTTTCTTTTTTTTTGGGGGTGGGGGGGTGGTTTGGGGAGTTTTTAGAGCATACCACCCCATCCAAATGCATCTCATCACAAACAGACAATCCCAAGAACATCGGACAAACCATCAACAACTTCAATTACACAAACAAGCAACATTCTTACGACATCAGCAAACACAATTCCAGAAAACCTTGTGGAAAGCGTTCGCTACTATTTATCCTACATCAAGAGTTGTAAAATATAGATGCTTAGCAGTTAAAATCACATAGATGCAAATAATATATATGAAGCATGAGCAGGACAGAATCTACGAGGGCCATTATAACAACAAACCCAGTATATCACAGAAGCATGAGCAGGACAGAATCTATGAGGGCTATCCATCAAAAATGCTGAACATTTAGCCCAGTACCATCAAAGTCAACTATCTATACACCCTCCACCAACCCCATCCAATTCACACACACACACACATGTATATAAAATGAAGCTGGGAGACAACAAGTAGAATCTCCCAGCTTGAAAATTTTCAGATGGTAAATAATACAGCAGGCTAAACTGAAATGAAGCCAAATAAAACATCTACATACTCAGAAATTAAATGAAGCCAAATAAAACACCAAGTTTCAGAAAATAAATGAAGCAAGAAAAAAAAAAAAACACCAAGTTTCAGAAATTCAACCCCAACAAGAATATGCAGAGACCCTTCAGTAGATGTCACTTTAGAGCTTTTACAACATACAAATGGTCAGCTTTTACAGCATATAAATTGAATCAACAAATAATAAGAAATTATATTGACTAAGCCAACCATTTTTGTTAAGAAAACCATTTAACTTCAATAAATTTCACTAAGCCAACAATAGGAAATCATTTTTATACACTTTAGAATCTTCCGCAGGTCCTTGATAGATTCACACGCGACAAAAATTATAAAGATTAGAAATTTAGGATCTTTCATAGGTACTTCATAGCATGCCAAAAGAAGTGCTTAACATGATCATTCAAATATTCCCCAACTGTTCAAGTGATTTGCCATAGACTGACCTTTCATAAAACTGAACCTAGAAACTACAACCGTGTGCTAAAGATATCTGCCAAGAACTTCAGATTCATTGATGCATTAATGCTCTAATTTATTCATATGCAGAATATATCTAGGCATTGACCTTTTGAAAATATATATTCATTCAAGAAAAGAAGCAACTGGACAAGCAGAACTTCAATGTGACCTTTGCAATCTTTCGACCATCCAATCAACGCCACCCATTGAAATTGCATTTCGACACACAAATACAACAAAGAGACGCGGGTTTAACTGAATGCAATCAAACCCAACATGTGCTGCGAGATTAAAGAGGTAGAAGCTGCCGTCCCTCCCAGAATCTAACAAAAAACCCTAAATATGCGACCATCCCCAAATTTGAAGAAGAAAAGAATCCAAAAAATACCAACATGCCCTCTTATCCAAGATTTCATCTACTAAAATTTATCACATAACTTATTCGGAGAATAGAGAGATTGAGAGAGAAGAGATTGAACCATACCCAAAACCCACTCGGAATAAGAGTTGCGACGGAGATGGATGGAAGACGAGCAGAAGGAAACTGTGAGGAGTGATGCTTGAACTGAAAATGTAGAGATTTGAAGCAGCTCTCTGGTGATCGATGGAAGCGAAGCAGAAGGCACTGTGAGGAAGGGAAGCGCGCGCTATAAACAGACGGTGTGTGAAAAGGGGCTGAAATGAAATAAACTAAATCACGGTACGGAGAGGGGAAAGTACACTGATGAGAGAGAAATAATTAAAAATGATTTACAAATGTGAATATGTAGCGGTAACACTGTAGAGAAATGGAAATTACATATGAAGTAGAGTATCCGTTGGACGCCACTTTCGGACTTATTTCTTCAAATTATACATAAAGAAGGGTTTCACAGAACCCGTTGTGAGTGCTCTTAGAAGAATTAATCTTTACATTATTTTATACATTATATATTATAATTTTTTTTATTTTTTTTTATTTTTTTTCTCTTATTAAATGTGTATTATATGGATGATGAATAAAAAAATATAAATATTTCAAGAAGAGTAAAATTAAAAAAAAATGAAAAAAAATAAAAAATAGTTTAGTGTGTGGTGTGTAGGATGATGCATAGCAATGCTCGCTCTTAGAATGATATGTGTACATTATACTTTAGGTCCGAGCTTAAAATTTCTCGTACTATGTAATTTTATATTTGAATTTATAAAAATAATATCATTTTATAAAAATAATTTCAATCTAAAACATGATTATATAAATAATTATAAAAGAGATTCGTTTATTCTTACTAAAATGACAGTTGTGGTATTAATATATTGGAAAAATCTAGTTATAAATAATTCTGTATACTAATACGTGCACTCATTTAATATGATTGGTCAAAAAATAAATTTTATTAAAAACAATACTAATTTTAATTTAGAGCATTGATATGCATCATCCTACACACCACACACCAATGTGTTTTTTATTTATTTTTAATTTTTTTTCAATTTTTTTTTATTTTACTCTTCTTGAAACATTTATATTTTTTTATTCATCATCCATATAATATACATTTAATAAGAGAAACAAATAAAAAAAAATAAAAAAAATTATGGTATGTGATATGTAGGATGATGTAAAGATTAATTCATTATCATATTGCAGGCTCCAGCAACTTGTGAATGGGCCCAAACAAATCAACCATTGGGCCAACGGTTTGGTCCAATGTATGCTACAGTAATGGTATGTTTGGTAATTTTGAAGAGGTGTGTGGAAACTGGAAACCCTAATGATTCTAAACCCCCAACCCTAAAACGGCTGTTTCTCCTATAAAAGCAACGCCATCTCCACATCTATATCCGCCCCTCGGCCTGGCAATGCTGGCATCCCAAGTATGATCACCTCTGGCCTTCGTCTCAATCTTGCTCTCTCGTTTTTTTATGTTTTCCATCGATGATTGCTTCATTATTTCAACGAAAGTTTTGAATTGTTTTTTTTATTTGATTGTTTACTTCAGATTCTTTTAGATTTCGCCATGATTTTTTTTGTTTTGTTTTGTTTGAAGTTTATATTTTCCAAAAGAATGATTTAGTATGCGTAGGAGTAGCCATGGGGATTGGGAGGAGTTTTCTCGGTGATGAACGAAAATGATGACGAGTCCGATATCCATTCTTTTTATAATCGTGACGACAAACCGAGGCATTTGTCTGAGAGACAACTCCGTACCCATCTAATGATCTAATCTCCTCGTATTGTTTTGTTTTTAATGTTTTTGAGATTGTCAGGCATAATGATGAGGAATTTGTGTGACTGATTCTTTTGTATGAAGAATTAATTACCTCCTACTCATACTGAATGCCTGATGATGAAAAAAACTTTAATGGCGTTTTTTTTTTATTTGTTTGTGGGTATTCTGTCCTTTGATTTATTCATCTCTGGAGAGAGATAGAAGAAGGATGATGTAGCGATGATGAGAAAGGAATTTCATTCTGGAATTTGATTTGAGGAGCACCGATGATTTGTGTTTCAAGCACTTTTGAGCTGCTCCCTCTTTCTCTCTCTCTCTCTCTGTCTCTGTGTTCTCCATAGCCATCGATTTTCCAGTTAGTTGCACTTCAATTTGTAAGTGAATCGATCTTCAAACTCAGTTTCAGGTGAAACGAAAATGGTTCTGAACAGAACATGGAACGTACGACACGCAAATGCCAATTAACTTGTTGATTTCAAATGTGTTTTCATAGTTGTGCACTTAGAATTTCTGGTTTAGTTTTGTAAAATTAAATTACAGGCTTATTATATAGCACAGTTTGTCCCGTTAATAAATTTTAAAAAATGATATTTGCCATATAAATCGTGCTTTCTTTTTTAAAAAGTTAATATTCAGAGTGTGAGGAGTCGATCTTAAAAGAAAAATAAATCCTATGAAGAAATTTCTTCAATACAATAACACGAAGAAATTTCTTCAATACAATAACACTGGAAATCTTATGTTGACAATAATCTCAAACTAAAAGCTTAATGAGTTAAGCAAGCGACAGAAAAGGATAGGATACACCGTAAGGTAGGGATTTGAATAGTTGTTCGAGATTGGGAGGGTAAGATTTTGGCCACAATGAGGAAGAAGCAAGACTTATTACCAGATCCTCTAATAGCAGAAACTTATTGCAGCTCTTCCAAGCAGCAATATTTGGCAGTGAGCTGGTCTTGAGGAGAATAATTTTAGAGGGAGATTTAAAACAGGTTGTGATGGTTGAAAAGGATTTGGCCAATCTATAACTGGAACAAGAGTTCAAAATTCAAGATATGGCAACCGATGTATCTTTTATCTTTTTGGGCCCTTTTATCGTTTTTGGGTCTATTATATGAGTACCAAGGAGCCCATCAGTATTCAGTTAAAACTTAGCCATGTTTGTACGCATGGATATTGCCCAAATTCCTTCTATAATTACCTGGTTTTTGTTGTGTTTTAGTGAAGTTGCTATTGGCTCAGGAGAAAATATGTTAAAACAACTTTACATTGGAAGCCCAACATCAGGCCATAAACTAAATGACCCTTGAATTATGAATTATGTTGATTGGGTGAGAGATAGCAAGGAGAGCATCATTATCTTGCTTGTAAGCTATAAGTTTAAAAGATGACGGTATTGTCATATCTCAAGCTAAAGAAGTTAGAATCTCTAAGATGATGAGAAATAGAAGATGGCAGAATGGAACGAGATAGAACAATTAAATATAAAATGGGTTCAAAATACAAGCATTATAAGGTTGCATTTGAGGAATGAGATGATCTCAAATATTTTGTGAATAGTAGTAAAAAATTAATAATAGAATATTGAATAGTAGTAAATAATAATGGAGAAGTAGCTGAAAAGTAATAATAAAATAATGAATAATAGTGAAGTATTCTAAAAAAATACTCTACTATCCAAACTAACTTAATGACATAAGATTGAGAAATTGATGGGCCCATATTAAATCCCCAGCCAAGAGGTGATATGATGTAGAAGCATTCATTGTGGAGTAATGCTACATCCACAAATGAATTACATAAAAGTAACCACACAAATTGATGTGGCTTCATCTTATCTGTTAAATCTACTTTACAATAAAAATAACTTTATAATCTAACGAATCAGGTCAAATTACATCAGTTTGTAAGATTGTTTTTGTATAATCTTTGTGGCTAGAGTATTTTTCTTTATTGTGACTAGTGAAGGCATGCATACATCCTGAGGATGCCCCATAATCAAGAATGAGGAAATTCTTAGATATAAATAAGTTAGAATATTAGCTAGGTAAAATCTTCTTAAACTCTCAATCATTTTAAGCTTAAATTAGCATCATGAGGTCATACCTAACAAGCTTTATTTACTTTACATGATCGCTATACAACTTGAAAACCAACCGTCTTAGCATACAAGTTGTAACAATTATCAAAGGAGGTCTCTCAAGATTAGAACAGGTTTCACCTTTCAGCCATCACACAAGCAGGTCCCACTTAGAGTATCTTTATCCCAAATGAAAAATTGACAGGTGGCAAACTACAAAAAAACAAAGGTATTTGCTTCAACCAACCAATAAGTGAAAGATAAAACCTTATCCTATCCCTTATCGTACTCGCAGCGAGGCCACCAAATAACACCATCTTGTCTCTATTCCCCTCTCACCCTTCCACCACACAAAAACTCTTTTCTTTTTAGTCTGTTTCTCAGAATATGCATATAAACTACTGAGAGTGAGAAAGAGAGAAGAAAGTTTGAACAAAATGGCAGCCTCACTACAAGCAGTGGCTACACTCTTGCAACCCGCCAAGGTGGGTGTGTCTTCTAGGAGTAGCCTGCAGCTCAGGTCTTCTCAAAGTGTTTCCAAGTGCTTTGGCGTGGAACCAGCTGCAGCCAGGCTGACTTGTTCTCTGCATGCTGATATTAAGGAATTGGCTAACAAGTGTGTCGACGCTACCAAGATTGCCGGCTTTGCTCTTGCAACCTCGGCCCTCGTTGTGTCGGTATGCATTTCTTTTTGTTTTCTCGTTGTAGTACTTGATCATGTAGTGGCGATCGACCTTTGAATTTGAGAAGGATAAAGCAGAAGGATCTTGTATCTTTAGGTTGCTGTGATTGTTTGGGAATAATTAAGATCCGTGGGTTTTCATTCATTTTCAATCATGCATGCTAGTTTCTGCCTGTCAATTCGAATCATTTCAGGTCATCTTTCGTCTTTCCTCGCTCAAAAGACCAACATGCATAAAAATGGGTTGAAAGCAATCAAAACACACACACACACATGTTAGTTTATCATTCAGGCAATCATAGATATGTAACACTTTAATTTGCCAGATTCTGCGCGCACGTGATCTGTTCTAACATTTGATGAACTACTAAGCAATATTGTTCAAAATCCAAATTGTTAAAATGAGTGACGAAGTCAGCATTAATTCCTTCGTGCTGATGCGATCACTGTCGTGACTCATGAAATTCAGGTCTGCAAGATTTTCTGTGGTACACAATCAGAGGATTTTGGTTCTTGGTTTTATGCAGTTCCGTTATTACAATTTCCTATATTTCCTTCAATCATTTTTTTTTTTTTTTTTTTGCTTTTTTCAGGGAGCAAGTGCTGAAGGAGTTCCGAAGAGACTAACCTACGATGAAATTCAAAGCAAGACATATATGGAGGTAAAGGGAACAGGCACAGCCAACCAGTGCCCAACCATTGATGGTGGAGTTGACAAATTCGCTTTCAAGCCCGGCAAGTACAGCGCCAAGAAGCTCTGCTTGGAACCGACTTCCTTCACTGTCAAAGCCGAAGGTGTGAACAAGAATTCCCCACCCGAGTTCCAAAACACCAAGCTCATGACCCGCTTGACCTACACCCTCGACGAAATCGAAGGACCCTTTGAAGTATCCCCCGACGGCACCATCAAGTTCGTGGAAAAAGATGGCATCGACTACGCTGCAGTCACCGTCCAGCTTCCCGGCGGCGAGAGGGTACCATTCCTTTTCACCATCAAACAGTTGGTAGCATCAGGAAAACCAGAGAGTTTTAGCGGAGAGTTTTTGGTACCTTCCTACCGTGGCTCCTCTTTCTTGGACCCAAAGGGAAGGGGTGGATCAACCGGTTATGACAATGCAGTAGCATTGCCTGCCGGAGGAAGAGGGGATGAAGAAGAACTCGTGAAGGAAAACATAAAGAATACATCTTCATCGACGGGGAAAATCACCCTGAGTGTCACCAAGAGCAAGCCTGAGACAGGGGAGGTGATTGGTGTGTTTGAAAGCATACAACCATCTGACACTGATTTGGGAGCAAAAACTCCAAAGGAGGTGAAGATCCAGGGAATTTGGTACGGTCAGCTAGAGTGATAGGCCTTTTTTTGTACTTTCGTTTTTTAAAATAACATCATGATTGGTTTAGATTTTGTTGTAAGTTGATGAAGAAGGAACTGCAAAACTTCCCTGCGACGAATTCGATGCATGGAGCATGCACGGAGCTTATTATCCAGTTTGTATATTATTATGGCTTATCATGAATCAGTACTACGTCTTACGATAACGATCAATGTTTCCAAACTTCAAAAAAACTCCATTTTCGAAATTACCTTGCAATGTGGGGGAATATTCCTATTCATTTCTAAACATGTTTATGAATAATTACTTTCATAAAGTAATGTTGACCATCCAATTCCAGAGACTGGAGTTATTCGGATTCAAATGAATTTTTTTCTTCTAGTAATTAAGAACCAGGCAGCCGCAGGTCAGTGCGTGTAGACGCAGAGCATACCCCACACCACCGTTAAAAGGTGTCGGTGGACATATTAATAAAAAATCCGATTTAAAAAAAAAAAAAAAGTTTTCTCAGAAGCAAAAAAATAATAATTTATTTTTCAAAAGGTCTTGTTGAGGCGATGGTTTATGGCTCTTAAGACGAGAATAACTCCAGCTTTTTGTTCAGTACGTACAATAATCTTTTGATGGTCATTGTTATTTGCATCTCTCTCATGTATAAATTATGTAGAACAATGCTGCGATCGCTTGGGACTCTCGTTGGGAGCTTCTGTTGGCTGTAGTGTGTATTTTTTATATGTTTAGTTATTTTTTATATAGATTTTTTAACACTTTTAAATATTAAAAAAAAATAAAATAAATTTAAAATATTATTAAAAAACACTTTTTTAATTAGAAAGTAAAAAAAAATATATTAAAAAATATTTTCTTAATCAAGAAGTAAAAGAAAATATTTTTTATGATTTTTTATTTTACTTCATAATTAAGGAAATATTTTTTAAGAAAAATTTCATTTCCAGTCCTCATTTAAGGATTGTATGGGCAAACCCTTCATTAAATAAAAAAAAAAATATCATTTTGAAAAGGATGTTATTGTAATTTTAAAAAATTAAAAAAAAAATAACTAAGCTTGTACATACAGTCTCCAAATTGTACCTAGCATTGCTAATTTTTTAATGATGTTATGTTTTTTGTTAAAAAAATATTTAAAATTATTAAAATATATATAAATTTAAAAAAATATATAAAAAAAAAATAACACATACTAGAACCCAATGGAAGCTCTCAACGGTGACTTTAGCATTATCAAATTATGTATCTTGGAAAAGAGAACGTGTGCAAATAAATAAACCAAAGAAAAATGATAATTACGCTCATGTTATTAAGTGAAAAAAATAAAGAATTTATTGTTGGGAATTTGCTTTAATAATCAAGTTCGTTGCCTTAAAGAATTTATTTGGATTACGTTGGTTCCAAAATAAACATTAATCATGTTATAGAATAATTCTATAAATATATGAAAGATATTATTTATATATTACTATTTTATTTTAAAAGAAAATATAATAAATATTTTTAATCATTTAACATTAAATTATTTTTTAGTCATTTAATACGTATTTATATTTATATCAATTATTTGCAACAAAGTAAGTAAACAAAAAAGGGATTATTGTCGCCTTAAGAGCCCTAGGCGTCGCCCCAACAAGATCCTTAATTGGTAGGTTTTTATTTGGGATGTCTTTTCTTTATTAGTATTTGGGATGTCTTGGTACTAATAAAAATGGATGTATCTCAAAGTAGTAATGTTTTGTACACTGCTTTCAAGCATATAAGTTTTGCAGTATTTTATAAAGGGAAATGTTTTTGTCAAAATATTTTTATAAAAATAAATCTATAAATTGAAGTGATTTGATGACTGGTTAGATTGTAAAATTATTTTTATTTTAAAATAAATTTAACATATTAATTTATAAATTTATTTTTATAAAATCTTTTTATAATTGTATAACTCTCGATATAAGAAAGTAGATCCTAACATAAATTGTAAAAATATTAATTTTTTTACTGGACCTTTTTTTTAAAAAAACTTAGCACAAAATTTACACTCTAATATATACACACATACACGTAGCATTACTCATCTCAAAAAAAAAAAAAAAAAAAAGCCAGGGCGGAGAAAATCAAATTCCCCCTTGGGACTAGGGAGGACTGAGGAGAAGATGCCGAGCTGCGTAGCCATTACGTATTCCCACTCTTTCCCCTCTTTTCTTTCGGTCATAAGAATTCCTTTTCCATCACATGCGTTGTTACCATTTATGCGAATTCCCCTTCACTCGACCGATTACCATAAGCAGTTGTGATTTCGTTTTCATCTCTTCTCCGTTTTCTTCCTTGTTTTTACTTTTCCCTTCATTCGTATATTATACTTCCTTCAAGGAATGGCTAAGGCCACCGAGAACTTGAATTTACTATGTCGAGGCCTTGCATGCAAGCGACAATAGCATGGACGAGCTGCCAGGAGCGTTGGGAACCAGCGCCAGCTTGGCTCTGCGGATGGGTCAGACTGTCTTCTCCTCTGCATCCCTTCTCTTAATGTGCGTGGACGTTGATTTTTACAGCTACACTTCCTTCTGGTAATTCTCATCTTCATTTGCCTCGAACTTCATAATTTTGTTTTAATCGAACCCTTTTGTGGGTTTCGTCTTATTCTTCTCGCTTTGTTAAAACCTTTATCTCAAATTCTTGGGGGTTGCTGTGTTGGGTGCTATGGATCATAACTACCCCGATATTTTGCCCTTTCTCTGAACATCGCAAAAAATGGCGATGATCGTAATTGGTGAGTGAAAATTGCTTATTAGAGTGTTTGGTTGGTGAAAACCGTAAGAATTCGACTTGAATTGTGATTCCTAATGGCTGGATCGAGCTGGCATGTCCATATGTTGCGTAGGAATTGATAGCAAATACATAAATTTAACGACTTTTTTGGAATTTATAAAAGGCGAGGAGAGGAAGGTTTAGGATATTGAGCTTTAGATTACCCCTGCTTGGCTGGACATCTCATGGATGCAAGCCCATTTTGAATCAATTGAAATAACTGGAGTACGAGTCAAGAGAAGAGCACTTATAAAAAAAACGAGTCAAGAGAAGAGCAGTGAGTCAGAAGAATTTCCAGGAATTGCCTGTGTTTAGTACGCACACATGTTATATTCTTGACTGTGTGCCATTGTGTATCGATTCTCAATGCCCATTAAAGTTCTCGGTTATGAATGTGGCATAGTTCGGTTAAGTCCAGTTAATTAAAATTGGGTGATATGAACTTTTAGAACTTATAGTCCGAACTTCATGAATGAAGGTTGGAAAGACTGTACTTCCATTTCACACAATTCAATATTTGTCATTGAAATGCCTATTTAGCTACTTACCCAAAAAATGGCACTGTAATTTGAACCATTTTCATTCTGGTGCGCATTTGAGTAGTTTTTAAACTAGGTTGTATATACGTCTGATTTATACTTGCCACGAGATATATTAGTTCATAAAGGATTACTCAAAATAAGATTAAACCTTTTATCTTGAAATCAAAGGGTTGCAGGTCTTGGCAGGGAATAATTGAAATAATGCATTTTTTATTGTTCAAGTAGTTTCATCAAAGTTTGTGAAGATTTAGCATAGAAACTCTTCTTAATACATATTTTCCTGGTTGGAGAAGATCAGTCAATATAGTTGATAACAAGACAACCATGGGACTCTGGTTATAGTTGGGACTTGGAAAGTTCCTTAAGTATCTGCTAAAAATATTCTTAGATCAATAGGACTCAAGGTTTTGAGCACTTAATTCATAATAACATTTTTCTTTCCATTCATGAATGTTGTTATGAAAAGGAAAGAAGGCAAGGGGTCATTATTTTTGTGTATGTGCCAGAATCTCATGGCAACATAGCTTCAATACAAAGTACGCTAAGAGGGGCACATAAAATCAAAATGTTTCTATTACACTGCTTTTCAGTTAATTGGACCATGGATGTGAGAGTTTTATTTGTAAACAGCACGTGTAATTTACTTTTAAATTTCTTGTCATTCTTGGGCATATAAGAACTGTTCAATTCAAATAAAAATAAAATATTCAAATGATAAGGATGCCATTTATGAGGAAAAATATTGGATCAAAATAGCCCACTTCAATAATAAAGCAAGATGTGTCAGCATCAAAAGTGGGCTATATTGGATCAGATGGAACTGATTTTGACCAAGGATGGATTCTTGAAGGAACATGAGATTTTGCTTGGGAGGGCATTCAAATTGACAATGACTAATATTGTTCAATTCTTTTGCTATCTCTTGGTGGCCGATTTTCTCGAGCCTTTACTTTATTGATAATACAAAATGTTTATAGGTGAGAACTAGGTAACATGGCACAGATCATTTGTTATGAATGATTAATGGATCATGCCTTGGGAGGTTTAGGCTTAGGTTTCTACACACTTCGAATTGTGGCAGACATGGTTAACAGTTTCTTATATACATGTTTCCAGTTTAACAAGACTTTGAGGAGCACATTGTAAATCACTGGTTGCATTCTCATGGAACACCATTCTTAACATGTGATACTTTTTATGTGAGAATATGATCTACCAAAGGTTCCCTTTGAAGTGGAATTCGCATTTGAAGAAGTTGAGAAACAAATCTGTTCATCGACTTTATGTGTACAGTTATTATATCCTTTATGCAGTCTATGTGATAATGGAAGGCCCATTTGTCTCATCCATTAACTGTGCTAGGTTTGGTGACTTGGTATAATGGGTAGAACCTGGTTATACTCGGGAGTTGAACATAATAAGCCATTTATCAAAGACATTTTAGTTTTTGACATTGATGTTCAAAATCTGTTGCATTGTCTTATCCATAAACTCCAAGTCTTATATTGCGCCATTTTCAATTATTTATGAAATTTTATTACACGTATAATGTCTATGTTGCCCTGCAATTTTTGTATTTGATTCTTTAACTTGGTCATTGCTCATTTTGATCTTACAGCTATTTGGTGACAGTCATGGGTTTGGTAATTCCATGGAGCCTGACATTGCTGGCTGTTGATGCGTTCTCTGTTTTCATTAGACGTTTACCTCGTCAACCAAGAATAATATTGGTCGTAATTGTAGGAGATTTGGTACGTGCGGTTTTGAATCATTTGAGAACTTCTGTGATATCATCGGTTTGTAACTTCTTAAGAGGAGGGATATAATGTTTTGTTCCATCACAGGTTTTGTCATTTCTCTTGCTTGCTGCGGCATCCTCAACAGCTAGTGTCACAGATATCCTGCGTGATGCTGGTAGAGCCTACTGCCCTGCAAAGTTATGTGGTAGATACCAGTTGTCTGCGGCAATGGCATTCTTATCTTGGTCCCTTACAGTGTCTGCATCTCTCTTCAATCTTTGGATTCTTCCTTCTTTATAAATTCTGGATGGCAGTTGCGAATTGTAGAAATGAAATGGGTAAATATTGAGAAAATCATGTTTGAAAATGTCTAATTTTGTTTAGTGATAATGTTTTCATCTTCACAGAAATATCAAATGTGTACCCTTTGATCCTTGCTAATAAGATGAATTCGACAGCCAAATAAAGTTAGGTGTCGCATAACAACTTTTTCTGTCTATAATTATAATTAAACATAATGGAAAATAGATGGGAAGTATATTTTGCTAGAAAGGCAAGAAAACCCAGAAAAGATAAGAGAGTATCTTTGATTGTACCGCAGTTAGCAGGGTGTCACAAAAGAATATCAAGCACATTTGAAGCATTCGTGAGACGAGGTTGACGAGACAGAATTACTTTGAAAAGTTGGGTTGTCTTTTTTGAAAGGTATATGATCTGCTTTATTCTGTAGAAGTGACAAACAAACTCCATGCAAAATGGAAAAATGAAATATCGCATCGAATTTTAAATTTTGTTATTTGTCATTATATTTATTGATGTGATACATTTTAAATTAAATTGCAGTCTGATTGATATATGAAGTCATTTAAAATAGGTTACTTGAATATGTAATTAAAAATAAGATAAAAAAAAAATAATCATTTTAAATAATGAATTATTACTAGCAGTGAGTAGACTTTCTTCTCACTTAGTTTTTGTTCCACCGACTCACCACATCATTCACATCATTGAAAGCGCCACCCTATCTTCAACCACCCATGACCCACAAGCAGGCCCCACCAACCAGTGTGTGGCAGTCACACACCACCTCCAAAGCGCATGGCCACCACGCATCACATGATCAGTCCGGATCTCAACCTCATTTTGACGCCAATTGTTTCTAGTTTGTTGTTCGTTGGCTTTCTAGCCATGTTACGTTTCTTTTATATTTTTTTCTTGCTGCCTTTTCAAAGCCTCTTATCTACGCTGAATTGCCGCCGCCACCACACCACCACCAGACATATGCCTCCCAAGAGTCTCTTGGTTCAAGTTCATCTCCCCGCCAAATACCATAGGCTGTTGTGGAAATCGCGGGGATCCAAAGGCTATAGTAGTGTGGAATCTTGATTAGTTCATTCTTGATTTTATGTGTTCAATATTACTTTTGGGCTTGGTTTTATAATGTGGAATCTTGCAGGAGTGCAACAGGCCCTGGCCTGACCCACTTCGCCACAACAGGGGCCTGTGACTTGAAGAGCCAGGAAGTGAAAGGAATGAGACTCGGGCCAGCCTTAGGAGAGAGAAGTGAGCAACATACTCTCTAGTGCCCCACATTAATAAGGAAAATGTCAGTCATGATCCTATCCCCAATAGGATCAGTTACATTAAATGGGACGTCGAATGGCCTGCACCAGAGGTCGAGGTCAAATCCCTAACAGGTACAACCACATTAAATATGACGGCATGCTATCCAGAACATAGAGTGATCATTACGAAGGTAGGAATGCCAGAGATCTCTCAAGAGATGGGTGTATAAATAAGAGAATTATGGTCAGGGAAAATGTTAATCACTATCACAAAACTCCTAGTTCTTTTTCTTTTTAGCATCAAAAGTATCACGGACACACCAGAGCACCCTATTTTACTCTTGTGTAAGAGCTTGACGGTGTTCGGAGTTTTGGCTACAAAACTCGCCTAAACAGTTGGCACTGTTTGTTGGATTCGATAGTTGTTTCGGTCCAATAGCATCAGTGTTCCTTTTGTATGCTAGCCATAACGAGTTCTCGTTGAGTAGGAAGTTACATTGACAGATATGGAGGGAAGATTTGTACAAATGGAAGATCCCATGAAGAGAGTGGCCTCAAATATCGAGGCACTCTAATGGGAGAATGAGACAGTGAAGTAGAGAAATGCCTAGTTTGGAAAAGGTGCAGAACTAAGTAGGATTGAACGAATGGAGGGGGTCACAAAACGCTGGCGGGGTATCACCTGAAGACGATGAACAAAAGAGGATGAACAATGAGCTACGCAGCCTTATGGGAAAATACAAGGAAATGGCAAAAAGAATAGGGGGATCATCCTCTGTGGACTAACTGCTCAGTAGCACAGACCTCCCTTAGAGCATTCCCATCNAAAGAGGATGAACAATGAGCTACGCAGCCTTATGGGAAAATACAAGGAAATGGCAAAGAGAATAGGGGGATCATCCTCTGTGGACTAACTGCTCAGCAGCACAGACCTCCCTTAGAGCATTCCCATCTCATTCCCCATAAAATTCCCTATAATTTAGCTAAAAAGTACATTCTCTAAAATCTTTCCCTAAATTTTACTCACCTTTCTAAAACTACCTACATCTCATTACCTATCATTTCTCTATTTTATTAAAATAACATTTCTCTATTATTTTTTTATTATTTTTTTTCTCTCACTTCCATTTACAAACTTAACTACTCAATATTTTTTCTTATATTTTGTACTATTACTCTAGTTAATATATATAATTCTTTTTTTTTTTTTTGGTGGATGTGATCATATTTTTAAAATTAATTTTCTTATATTTTTGTAATGGATTAAATTATTTTTAAAATTATTATTTAAAATTATAACAAATATGAGTATGAATTGTAGATGATTGGAAAAAGAATTTCTTTTATGTATTAAAATAAAATATTGATAAAAAAATAGTTTAGGGGATGAATAGCGATTCCCTATATTTGGAGAACCACTGTTCATTGTCTAAACTTTTTTTCTAAAATAGGGATTGGGATGTAGGGAGTATTTTGATCAAAACCGTAAAATTATAGGGAAAGTGGTGCTTTCATGGGATGTGGATGCTCCTACAGTGCCAAAGTGATAATCGTCCCACTTTCGCTCAAGATCAGGGCTCCACAAGTAGAGATGTACGACGGGTCCAAGGACCCAGTCGAACATCCGAAAACGTTTAAGACCCACATGACGCTCCACGGTTTCTGTCAAGAAATTGCATGCTGAGCATTCCTTCGGATACTAAAAGGCTTAGCCCGAGCATGGTTCGAAGCCTTGCAGCCAGGTACCATCAACAGCTTTGAGGAGTTAGGCTGGAAATTCTTAATGCAGCTCCATGGCTAGCAAAAAGAGAAGGTGACCTACCACTTATCTCCTAATTATAAAATAGCGGGAGGACGAGAGTCTGAAGGTATATATGTACCGGTTCATTAAAGAGCGCATGATCACTGATGATCAAAACGAGAAACTCATGCTAGTGGCAATTTTGGGCAGCATCTGGCCCCGAAGCCCTTTCATTGCGAAAATATTGCAAAGAATCTGGCCACCTTGTAGAATTTCATGGTCCGAGCCGAGGACTTTGTCAATGCTGAAGATACCCTTAAAGCCCTTACTGTCTCAAGGTAGGCATAAGCAGAGCAGTTGACTAGCAGTTCCAAGCAGGGTGCCAACATGAAAACCCACGAAAAGGAACCCAAAGAAAGGAACACAAGAGAAGAAGCAACGGCTGCATCGCCCCACAAAAAGTGCACTTGAACATGAACGTGCAAGCACGAGATGAGGAGAACATGTAGGGAGGCAATGATCGCGGCCAGAGAGCTCTTAGTTACTGCACCTTTCACAATGTGGAGGGCCACCAAACCAAATATTGTCATCACCTAAGGAAAAAGGTTGAAGAGATCTAAGAAAAGGTTCAAGAAGAAATGCTTAAACATCTGGGCTCCCACCGCTTGTCATTGCCAAAACGAGCAATAGGGGAAAGGCAAGAACTAAGGTGGGAAGATCGCTGAAGTGAGAGCCCAAAAAGGAAGAGAAATGAGGAAAGTCCTCTACGGTGGAACTAGGATAACGTGCCATTGGGCAAGATCCAATGGGGAAGTTTCGTTTGATGATGCCAACTGTGAATGGGAGATCTACCCGCATAATGACGCTCTGTAAGTAACGATGTTGGTGGCCAACTTCACTACTAAAAGAAGATTAATAGACAACAATAGCTCGACTATCATCCTATTCTTGGAGGCCTTCGTCAATATGAGTATCAACTAGGATAGACTACGACCATCCCTCACGTTGGTGAGTGGATTCTCTGACAAGGTCGTAAAACCTTTGGATTCCATAATCTTTCCAGTATTTGTTAGGATGGGAAGACTCATGGTGACCCCCATGGTGGACTTCCTCGTGGCCAAGGCCCACTCTTCGTACAACGCCATAATCAGGCGACCAACACTAAATAGTTTGAAGATAGTGACCTTGACATATCGTTTAAAGACGAAGCTCCCAACAAAGGCGGGTGTAGGGGTGATACGCGACAAACAAGTAGCGGCGAGGGAATGTTACGTGCAGGAATTGAAACGTGAGAAGTGTGGCGGCCCCTCAATGGAGTAGTTGAGGGGCCAGAAACTAGCTTCCTTACCTAAAGTCATCCAAAGGTTAACCAAGCAAAGGCCTGACGGGGAGGGATGCATCGGGAATGAGAATTAGTTCCCTCTTTTGCTCGATGGCACCCTATGTAAAGAATAGTTGATAAATTGAATAAAAGGTATATATACATGTGTGTATATTTATATGTGTGTAAATGTTGAATGTTATAGTACACCCAAGCAATTATAGGAAGGAGCACACTTTCCAAATGTCCCAGTCTCTCCTTGCCACCCAAAGTGGTCGAGTCCATTTCCCGCCTGGCTATCTAAGCCAATGCTCCGCACTTGCACCTCGACAATTATAGGAGGGAACACCTCTTCCAAGTATTCTAGTCTCTCCTCGCCATCAAGCGTGGTCTAGTCCATCTTCCGCCTAACTATTTAAGCCGATGCTCTATTCTCGTATCCTAGTGATTATAGGAGGGAACATCTCTCCGAAGTATCCAAGTCTCTCCTTGCCACTTAGCGCGGTCGAGTCCATCTTCCACCTGACTATCTAAGTCGATACTCCACGCTCACATCTCGAAAATTATAAGAGGGAACACCTCTCCCAAGGGTGGGAGAGAAAATAAAAAAATATATACACTCCAGGGTGGAAAGTTGGGGCAAAAAAGACATCAGGCATTAAATCTCGGCCTAAGGACTCGAGGGAATCGAAATCTCCCCAGTCGGGGGCAAAAGTGCCTAAATCCAAAGTCCCAGGATCGTCTTGAGGTTCGATGCCATATGCCCCCTCATCTTCTCCAATCCTGTACCCATAGCTCTTGGCTTGATTATAAAGCCGCTTGGTTGCCTCTAACTGGGAAAAGAGCTTGGCAAGTTTCCCGTCAGTGAAGGTGAGCTTAGCCCCCAGTTCCCTCGCTCATTCCTCGCAAGACCTCAGCTCCTTCTTGAGTCGCGAGTGGGACTAGCCTAGCTCCACGTACAAGTCATCTGCTTTGTCCTTGTCCCTATGGAGTGCAGCATTCTTCGCTGCGAGTGCTTCTTTCTCTAACTGAAACTCCCCGATACACTTCTCCATGTCTCGGTAGGCTTCCGCCAATGAGGTGACATAGCCCAAGTAGCGCTCTTGGGCCTCCTCCAAGAGAAGTGCTCACCTCTGCTCCAGGTGCTTCTCCTTTTCAGTGGCCCTAACTTTGGACTAGTGGTGAGATGCTTTCTGCCTCAACTCCTTCATGCCCTTTCAGAGGTCAGATGTTTCCCTATGGAGGTGACTAAAGATCTCCAGAAATAACCCGTTGCAAGCCTCGACTTTAGCAAAGGCCTTATCGGCATGCTCCTTCGCGGCCTGAAGCCTAAACATTTCACGGAAGGCCTAATCGCCAAGACTATACCAAGCGTGGGCCTCATTCTCTGCATGAGCCCAACCATCCATAACCTAAGCTATAGGAAATCAAATCCCTGCCAAATGAAACCGGTCATACAAAAAAAAAAAAAATTAAAAACTACTACTACAGATTAAAGAGGAAACAAAAAAACCCTACCGGAGAAAGGATGCTCCTGAGTTTATTAGTCGCCTCTTGTATGGCCTCGACCTTTACTCCATCTCCCCCCAGCCTTGATGGGTGAGACGTGGAAGGGCCCTCCCTACCCCAAGGTGTCGAGCCAATCAGTGGCCCAAGGGAAAAAGGTTCAGGAGTCATCAGGCGATCGAAATGTCTTGGGCTTGTTGACCTCCCTAACCCCCTGATTGTGAATGAGGATTAATACGCGTAGAATCTACTTGTGGTTGGAGAAGCATCCTGCTTGAAAAACTCCTTGGTTAAGGGTTAAGGAAGAGGAAGCTGACAACCCATCTTCACTTAGCATCATGGGGTCTTCATAAGAAAGGCCCTTAGGGGTCTCGCTGTCAAAGGATGTAGCACGGTTAGGGCCCAAAGGGCGCGAGTCGTCATCAACGCTGCTTCAAACAATCCCTTCCATCTGTCAAGAAGGATCCTTGGGAATCATCGAACCCCTTGGAAAGTAGCGTCTGATGTGGTGGGGGCGACATCAATCTCCTCAAAGCGCTCCACAACGGCGGCATCCTTGGGCCACCTAGTGTTAAGTGCTACAGGGCCTCAAAGAATGACACCTCTAACTTTGCGACATCTTGGTCGGGACCAGCCGCCACCTCTTGGTCACTCAGCAGGGTGAAAGGGATGTCCAGGTTAGTGTCGAGATCCTTCTGATCGGGGGTGACCTCCTTGTCTCCCTTGCAAGGCCTCTTCTCTAGCCCCTGACAAGGCATCAAAAAGCCTTTTCAATCTTTAAGGAGCAACGGGCTCCCTCAAGAAATGGCAGCCCGTCACATGAGACCAATCTAGCGCCACCAAGAACCCGTTGATGTTGGCCTCGGTCGAGGGCGTCGATCCAAACCTCCTCCTAGTGCTCCTAGATCCAGAAATACACCAACTGTATGAGAGCCTGCTTTTGCTCATAAAGGTTCACCATGATCTTTCGCTCAGTCAGATCAAAGGGGGAACTCCTAAGTGGCAACTTATTTGGTCGTAAACTCCCATCCCCTCCCCTCGAAGTGAGCAAGTTGGAATATAGGACGGGAACAAAAGCTGCAAATGTTCCTCTCCAATGCTTGAACTGCATGGGTAAACACGAACTCCCAGGCAGTCAAGTCTGGATAATCCTCCCTAGTAGCCTCTAGGACATGGGCCAAGGCACACAACATGACATTAAGATCCTCCAGGCGTTAGGATGTATCTGAGCCGAGGCCATGCCCAAGTTGTCCAATATGTAGCGAATAGGGCAACAAAATGGAAGCCTCAGTCTATACGAAAAAGTGTCGGCGTGCAGAGCAACCTTCTTGACATTGCCCTTTAGGTTGACAATCCCCGTGACGAGGCTATAGGACCTCCAAGATGACGAGATCCGAGACTCCATGCGTACTGCAAAGCATACTAAGAGCCGCAGGGTCCATGATGGTAGACCAACCATATCCATCGTAGAATGGAAGCTCATGACAGAAGGATGATTCAGGTCCCTGGGGCTCACCATTACTAGATGAGCTTTTGGGAGCCATTGAAGGTAGATCTAAGGAGCGAAGAATAGGAAAGGATCTAGGTCGAAAAAGAGAGTGTCGATTGAAAAACTCAAAAACTGGGAGCAGGTAAAAGACCATTCGAAGAACAAGATGAGAATTTAATCAAGGGGAAGGTGAAGATTTAGAAGCCCCAATAGAAAGTTGACAGGACGTGTAGCCGTGATCGTTGCATCTGTTCCTAAGACTTGGGAATACGCGCAACAACTGAATTGAAGTGGGGGAGTGGAAACGTTCTGAGGCGATAAAATTTCCGTCACGCCCACATGGCAAAAATTTGCTGGCTAACTGAAAATGGTTTTTGTACACTTATGCCTTGT
The DNA here is from genome assembly GCA_003123785.1 of Pterocarya stenoptera. Taxonomy (NCBI): domain Eukaryota; kingdom Viridiplantae; phylum Streptophyta; class Magnoliopsida; order Fagales; family Juglandaceae; genus Pterocarya; species Pterocarya stenoptera. Next base: position 41,201 of record QEOT01003495.1, on the reverse strand, counting down.
AAATTTGTATAACAGGCCAATTTGGATAATCGAGGCCAGTTTCATGTATCTGCAAATCAGGATCCACAGTTCCAACCTACCCTGCAGAAAAGGCCTGTTGATTATCCACATTCATATGTTAGAGACTAGTATATAATAGAAGCATACATTGTGGAACACAAAGTTTAGCAGGAACCAAAAAATGCAATGTCTAGATTTTTTTATTTTTTATTTTTTTTATAACCTTGGGTGCCCGGGCTAGCTTGCACCTCATCTTGACTAATCTCATGAGACAACGACTAGGTAAACTTCCAGTAGCCCTAAAGAGACTTGAACTAGTGACCATTAAAGAGCAAACCCAAGACCGGACTAGCTGAGCTACCCCTCAAGATATAAATGTCTAGATTTTTCTGCAGCTTTGCAAAATTTCGCTTCAAAAACCAACAAAAATTGACAAGTTTTCTACAAGTCTACAACTGAAGAAAAATGGCTGTACAAAATTTTACTTTCTAACTGGCAGTAATGCCTTTGGAGACCTGATCCGAGGATGAGTTACATACCAACTGGAGAATTCTCAGAAAACAGATAAGTTAACTACACTACTTGCAGAAAACAAGAACCAAACACCAGCTTTATAATATTACCCTATGGTCTACAGATTCATTGAACTTTGCAGCATATTGGGAGGGGTAATCCATTCTTACCAACTTAACCAAAACGGCGAAGTTTTCCTGCATGTCCCACAAATTTTCAAAGAACTGATACGGTTGGCATTAACTCCATTTCTGAAGTTCTAACCCAATGCCCAGTTATCATGTTCTTCACTCTCAAATACTCGACCGTTGGTTCCCGCCTTAAGCATTCTCTGTTCCATTTCCACTCTCTACCCACCACTTTCACCCACAGATTCAAGTCCCCCATTCACCAAAACCTCCACCACCTCCTAGAGAAATGCTCCTCCATGAGAGAACTCAAGCTAATCCATGCCCAAATCATCCTCCATGGCCTAACCAACGAGAACCTCACACAGGGAAAGTTAGTTTCTTTCTGCGCCCTCGCCGACACCGGAGATCTCGAATATGCACGGCTCGTATTCAACAACGCCCCAGAACCCAATAAGTTTATGTACAATAGTTTGATAAGGGGTTACTCAAATGGTGATGACCCGATGGAGGCAATTTCGCTCTACCGCAAAATGATTGGTTCGGGCCTTTCGCCAAACGAGTTTACCCTTCCCTTTGTTCTCAAGGCCTGTGCTCGAAAGTTGGCGTGTTGGGAAGCTGTGGTTGTTCATGGTCAAGCCATTAAATTCGGAACTGGTTTCCAAGTTTGTGTGCAAAATGCCCTTATCGGTGTGTATGTTGTTTGTGGGTCGATTGGGTGTGCCCGGAAAATGTTTGACGGTATTTCGGAAAGGACTTTAGTCTCATGGAATTTGATGATTGGTGGTTATTCGAAAATGGGTTTTTCCAAGGAAGCTTTTTTATTGTTTCAGGAGATGAGAGAATTATGGGTGGAGCCTGACGAGTTCACCTTAGTTAGTTTACTTTCTCTTTGTTCACAAGTTTGTGATTTGGATTCTGGAAGATTTTTGCATCTTTACATTGAGATTACAGGAATTGAGATTGATCTAATCGTGAGAAATGCCCTTCTGGATATGTACGCTAAGTGTGGGCATTTGCATGCCGCGAAAATGGTTTTCGACCGAATGCCTAATAAAAATGTGGTCTCTTGGACTTCCATTGTTACTGCATATGCTAAACATGGCCTCACTATATCCGCTCAGAAAATCTTTGATAACATGCCACTGAAAAATGTGGTTTCTTGGAATTCAATGATTTCGTCTTATGTCAGAGAAGGCCGTTGCAGGGAAGCTTTGGATCTTTATCTCAACATGTGTGATTTGAGGGTGGTGCCGGATGAGGCTACCTTAGTTAGCATACTCTCAGCCTGTAGCCAAATTGGTGATCTGGTCATGGGAAAGAAAATCCATAATTACATATGCAGTAACAGTTCAATACGTGGGGTCACTCTATATAACTCCCTCATAGACATGTATGCAAAGTGTGGTGCCCCTAGAATTGCCTTGGATATCTTTTACAAGATTCCAGAAAAGAATACGGTGTCCTGGAATGCTATTATTGGGGCCCTGGCACTCCATGGACGTGGCTTAGAAGCTATAAACCTCTTTGAAAAGATGCAAGCATGTGGAGTTCGGCCTGATGAGATCACTTTCACTGGATTGCTTTCTGCTTGTAGTCACAGTGGTCTTATTGACTTGGGGAGACATTATTTTCACAAAATGAGTTCCATTTACGGGCTATCACATGAAATTGAGCACTATGCTTGCATGGTTGATCTTCTTGGGAGAGGAGGGCTCTTGGAAGAAGCAATTAGGCTGATAGGAGGAATGCCAATGAAGCCGGATGTTGTGGTTTGGTGTGCCTTACTCGGTGCTTGTAGGACCTATGGTAATATAAAAGTTGGGAGGCAAATCCTAAAGCAGCTTTTGGTGATGGAGCCATATAACTCGGGGCTTTACGTGCTTCTCTCAAACATATACTGTGAAGCTGAGAGATGGGAAGATGTGAAGAAGATAAGGAAACTAATGGATGACTGTGGGATCAAAAAGTGTAGAGCAATTAGCCTCATCGAGATTGATGGTTGTGTTCATGAATTTCTGGTTGATGACAAGAGACATGAAATTTGGAGCAGTATACACTCCATGCTTGATCAATTAACACAACATTTGAAGTTTTCAGGATATTCATGCAATATTTCAAGTGCATATTTGGATGTAGATGAAATATAGCCCCGTGCCCATTTTTGAGTTGTATAATAAGCTGTGAGGAAGTAACTTGAAACACTAGGATTATATCTTTATTCTTTCCCTTCTATTCTTTGTAAAACATCACAACAGTTTTCCTTCTAATTATAAAATCAGGAAAGAGTACGTGCATGAACAGGAAATTATTAAAGAGTGTCTATTTCACAGTGCAGATTTCTACATTTAGTTCATACAGTTTAGCCATTAGCTGATGATTATTCAAGGCAGCTTCCATCATTACAAAGAATTGAGGTCTTCTTGTCACGACGACGTAGACTGACCTGTCATTCTATAGGTCAATACTAAAAACAATTGCAAAAATTTCAATATAGAACATATTTTAAATTTCTTTATTCAAAATTTTCATTCCACTTCCAAAAAACTCAATAAAAAATAATTTTCTTAACAACTCTCTCACATTCCTAAAATGTTTCCTATCCAAAAAGAGTTCTGTTAGGTGCCCGGGTCCTTGTACTCGGACTCTCACATGTGAACAATGATTCCACTGTTCATGTGAGGGTTTGTGTACACACATTCCCTTGCACCAAACATTGGTTATCCAAGAATTTCCTCAGTCATTCTCCCAATAAAAATCTACCAGAAATAATTAAATTTCGAGTCGAAGTTAGCTAAGAATGCAGCGTGAGCCAATTATTTAATGAAATCCGCAACTAATTGGGAGGAATTTTGTATCAACTGTAATTAGCATAGGAATCCTAGCTATTATGCGTAGGAAACCTATATAACATCAGAAATTCTATTTTCAAACCAGTGTATATAATAGTTTACAAGTTATAATTTGATTTAGAAAATAAATTTTAAACTTTGAATCTTATAATTGAAGTGATATAGATGGTGTGCTCTATACACCGACTTGATAATAGAATAACTTATATAATATATATATAGAGTCGTGTCTATTTTCCTCCTCCAACTCTAAATAAGAATATTTGAAGCACTGGTATAGATTGGACGAGGAAAAACCAAAAGCCTCGGGCTAGTTTTCTTCCAAGAATTTTGTATCATCATCTGTGAGCTGTTGTGTTGAACAAAGAGCTTAATGTCTTCATTAGACGCCAATTAAGTGTTAAGACAAGTGTCAAACCAGATGTCACACCTAATATGGAACCACCAGATTCACAGCTCCTCGAGATTAAAGCAGTATCACAAGTGCCACAAAGCAAATCCTTTATAAAAGGAAATCCAGTTAGCAGTAACAACTAGTGAAGATAATGTTATAGATGAAAGGCCAGCTGAAATCATGTTTCTGTAATTGGTTTAGGCTAATTTGTATCTTTGTATTAACTAATTGTCCATTACATGTATGTGATACATTCAAGTATATATAGCAAAGGTTCTCTGACTTGATTTTTCATTTAAGCTATTTCATTTTAAATCTTTCATAGTATCAGAGCAACCAACAAATAACTCCTCGATCCTACCAATCAATATGGCCTCTTCTACAACCTCCTTTGTATTACCAGCAATCACCCACCAGCTCTCCACCAAATTGAATCACACAAATTATCTAACCTGGGTTTCTCAGCTCATTCCCATTCTTAGAAGTCATGAACTTATGGGCATTATTGATGGCACTGAGCCATGCCCTCCCAAGTTCATCGTTGATGACAATGGAAATATAATTGATGTGATTAATCCCAGCTATTCTATATGGCAAAAGAAGGATCAATACCTTCTTGAATGGTTTACAACCACATTGTCTAACAATGTCCTCTCCTCCATTTATAGACTTGGAACATCAAGACAAGTAAGGACCTCACTTTCTTCCCATTTTGCATCACAATCTTGTTCACGAATTGCATATTTAATAGTCTTTACAGCAAGGCTCTCGCTCTTGCTCAGAGTATCTCAGTCAAGCCAAATCCTGGACTGACCAACTCACAGTTGTTGGGAGGAATATAGAAGAAGATGATCTCATATCATTCGTCTTGGGGGGCCTGAACTCAGCATACATTGCATTTATCATCTCCTTCAACTTTGCATCTCGTGATACAACCTTCTCACTTTCAGGCAAAACTACATAATTACGAGATATTGCTAGGAAATACATCTACTCCAAGCAGCTGTCAATCGAGGAATTTTGCCTTATATTCTCACAAGCCAAATCAATATAATCAGAAGGGAAAGAACTCTGGTCATAACAAAAACTACTAGCAAAACAACAAAGCTAGTAGTAACTCATATCAGTAACATCAGAGGTGAATGGATGGCCAGAGCAACTCCAAGAACCAAACCTGATCTTTTACTGGAACTTCAGCCAAAGCACCATGTCAAATCTGTGGGAAGATGGGACACCAAGCCCTTGACTACTTCCATCGCATGAAATTTGCCTATCAGGGGAGGATCCACCCATGCAACTGGCAGCAATGGTTACTAGAAAAAACACTACTGCTCAAAACTCATCAGATGAACAAACATGGTATGCTAACAGTGGAGCCAACAACCATGCCATATCTGCTCTTGAGAATCTGATAATTCAAGACTCTTATAAAGGTGATGAAGAAGTGGCAGTAGGTAATGGTGATGATCTGTCCATAGCTCATACAAGTTCTAGTACCCTCTGTAATTCCAATAATTCTTTGAAAAAACCTTACACTGCCCCACAGTTGTTGGAAACTAACTATTCGTACAGAAGTTTTGTGTTGATAATCATTGTTGGATCATTTTGATTGACTCTCATTATTTTGCGAAGGACATTCACACGAGGCAGACACTTTTCCAAGGGCGCAGTAGAGATGGACTTTATCCCATCATGCTTTCAAGGTCAATAAATAAAACAAGAAGACTCACTGCCTTCATAAGGGTCACAAGATTCTGTAACTAGGCCTAGAAGACTAGGACATCCCACGTCACTAGTCTTTAACCAAGTCAGGAATCTTGTAAGTCTTCCTATAACCAAATCAAGTCAACATAGTCCTTTGTGTGAGTCTTGCCAATTGGCAAAATCAAAGTGTTTACCCTTTTCAGAGTCAAATAATGTAACATCTCATCCCTTCGATTCATTCAGATCTATGGAGCTCGCAGGTTTCTTCTCTCAATGGATTCAAGTACTATGTTATTTTTATTGATAATTCTCGAGATTCACTTGGCTATTTCCATTGCATGCCAAATTTGATACCTTTGATTGCTTTCTCAAATTTAAATGCCTAATGAAGAACCTTTTTCTCACCAAAATAAAAGCCTTTCAATCAGATGGAGGTGGAGAATTCACTTCTCATCACTTCAAACAGTTTCTAACCTCCCATGGGATTAATCACGGAATCCCATGCCCCTATAGTCCTTAAGAAAATGGGTTGGCTGAGAGAAAACACTGACACATAGTCAAGATAGGTTTAGTCATGCTTGAACAATCCCACTTACCCTCTAATTTTGGGTAGACTCCTTTAAGACTAGTATAATTTGTTAACAAACAACCAGATTACACCTTACTATGTGTCTTTGGCTGTACTTGTTATCCCTTGCTTCGACCTTATAATAGTTACAAACTAATGTATCAGTCCAAAAGATGTGTTTTCTTAGGTTATACCTTTAACTACCGTGGCTATAGATGTTATGAATCTCATTTCAAAAAGGTCATCATCAGTAGATTGTGGTCGTTGATGAAACCAACTTTCCAGCAAAGGATTAGACTCCATCTCTACCAAATGTGCTTGCAACAGCTTCTGCACCGTCTGCAATTACTCCTTTACAGAGTGCACTGATAACAGACAACTCACGTCTGAGGTTATGCATGGAACAAAGCCTGTGATCCCGTATGACACAACGTCTAATAAAGGAAACCAGGATCCTATCCCAGGAAAAGCTCAATCATCTCAGCCATCAAGAACAGAATCTTCTCTATAAGGAAGACGACCGTTGGCTAATTAATCCTTACAGCTTGTATATTTTATACTTTCCTTCTATAAGCTTTGTACGTACACTCTGGGTATTTATAAACCTTTGTTGTACACATCTAATATCATGAATGAAAATATTCACACTTTCTTTATGGTAATCAGAGCCGGGAAAAGCTAACGCTATTTTCCCTGCATTATACATTTTTTTTTCCGTTTCTCTCCTTCTTTCTCCTTCTAGTTTTCTCATCCCACTCTGAGCACATGGGTTCTTCCTCTTTTAATGTTGGAAATTTTGTTACTCTCCGTTTAAACCATGAGAATTATCCTCTATGGCGTGAGCAGTTTTTAATCCTGGCAGAAAGCCAGGATCTTGTTGGCATTCTAACTGGCACAAGCCCAGTTCCTGCTCTTGTTACTTCTGCTCCTGAAGGTTCTCGTGATGGACAGAATGCGCCAACTTCTGCTTATGCAAACTGGAAACAATCTGATCGATTACTTCGAGGATGGCTTATTGGAACTCTCACCGAAGAGGCTCTTGGTCTTGTCATCGGCCTGGATTCAGCTGCAAAAATATGGACAGCACTTCGAGAGGCCTATGCTCAATCATCTCAAGAACTTGAATTTCAGTTACGTCATGAACTCTCCTATATGCGTAAGTCCTCTGATCTCTCATTAGACGATTACTTACGAAATTTTAAGCGTCTTTGTGACAATCTTGCTGGGATTGGGAAACCTGTGGACGATAAAGAGAAGGTTTTCTCCTTACTCAATAGTCTTGGAGCTCAATATGAAGCTTTCACTACTGCCATGCTCAAACCCCCAATGCCCTCTTATGCTGAAGTTGTGCCTCTGCTGCGAAGCTTTGATATTCGTCACAAACTTCATGCCACTGAACTGAGTAATCATGTGGCTTTCTATGGCAACAAACACAAGGGTTCAAATTACTCGCCCCACAAAGGTGGCAGTCGTAACACAAATCAGAATTTCTCCTCCAAAGGCAAAGGTTTTCCTCATCAAAATAATCATGGTTCTAGTCGAAACTCTCACATTGCTGCCAACGATGGTCGTCCTCAATGTCAGATTTGCAACAAATTTGGGCATCATGCTCTTAAATGCTGGCATCGTTTTGACAAAGCCTTTCAAGATACTGCTATTCCTGAAGCTCTTGCAGCTCTTACAATTCACAACCCCAACGACCATGAGTGGATGACCGACACTGGAGCCTCGGCTCATATGACTTCCAATGCAAGTATTTTACACAACCTTCGTCCCTATACTGGATCCGAACAGGTAATGGTAGGTAATGGACATTTGCTTCCTATCACGCATATTGGTGACACTTATATTGGTTTCAAGCCTTTTCAACTCACTCTTAATTCTGTTTTACTTGTTCCTGATCTTGAACGCAATTTACTATCTGTGGGACAATTGACTACTGATCACCCTGTTAACTGTGAGTTTTTTGGTGTTGGTTTTGTCATCAAGGACCGAGCAACCAACCACGTTCTGCTGAGAGGCCACAAGAAGGGTAACCTTTACACCATTCAAGCTCCACATCAAGCTTTATTTTCCACTCGTTTTCAAGCTGCAAATCCAGATTTATGGCACCAACGGCTTGGCCACCCCCAATCGGCAACAGTTGATGCTTTAAAATCGCTTGGCTTAATAAAAGTAGTTGGCAAAAATAATTCTTCTCTTTGTGATAGCTGTCAAATTGGCAAGTTTAGCCGTTTACCTTTTCTTTCTTCATCTGAAAATAAGTATGGTTTACTTGAAAAAGTTCATTGTGATCTTTGGGGTCCTGCCCCTGTACAATCCTTGGATAAATTTTTGTATTATGCGGTTTTGGTTGATGATTTTAGCCGTTTCATTTGGCTCATTCCCTTAAAAAATAAATCTGATTTTTATGATTCTTTTTGTGCCTTTGTGAAATATGTCTCTTGTCAATTTTCTACACGCATTAAGGTGTTTCAATCCGATGGTGGCGGTGAGTTCTCTAGCAATATTCTTGCTCGCTTTCTCAAGGATCAAGGGATTCAACATCATATGTCATGTCCCTACACCTCTGAACAAAATGGCATCACCGAAAGACGTCACCGAAATATCCGAGAACTTGGTCTTACCATGCTCTTTCACAGCGGTATGCCTAAATGTTTTTGGGTAGAAGCCTTTTCTACTGCTGTGTTCTTGATTAACAGGACACCCTCTTACACTCTTGGTAATGACTCCCCCTACTTTAGATTACATGGTCGACAACCTGATTATCTATCTTTACGTGTCTTTGGATCAAAATGCTTTCCATATCTTTGGACCAAAAAAACTAATAAATTTGATCCTAAATCTTTACCATGTGTGTTTATGGGTTATAGCAGTAAACATAAAGGCTATAAATGTTTTTATCCGCCTACTCGAAGAATGTTTGTATCTCGACATGTTGCTTTTGATGAAACTCAGTTCCCTTTCAAAAATCCTGCTAGCCTTCACGACCACTCGCACCTCACGGGCACC
>QEOT01003495.1:19387-31676 GCA_003123785.1 Pterocarya stenoptera | reverse complement strand
CCCAATCATGTTTGCAAATTAAACCGTGCCTTGTATGGTTTAAAACAAGCTCCAAGGGCTTGGTTTGATCGTTTTAGTTCCTTCTTACTTGAGTTTGGTTTCTCTTGTTGTATATCTGATCCTTCCCTATTTACTTTCCGCACCCCTAATGCAACTATGTTCCTCCTTTTATATGTGGATGATATTCTTCTTACTGGTTCCGATTCTTCATTACTTAATCACTTTGTTCAAGCTCTTCATAGTGAATTTGATATGAAAGACTTAGGACCCTTGCATTATTTTCTCGGTATACAGGTTACTCATAATTGTAATGGTCTTTTTCTCTCACAGACTCAATACGCCTTGGACATATTACGTCGAGCTCAGTTGCTAGATTGTAAACCTGTTCTTACTCCGATGACATCCAAATCTAAGGACTTGGGCACTTCTCCTGCTTTCTTGGATCCTAAGCTTTATCGTAGTCTAGTTGGGGCCCTACAATACCTCACTCTCACACATCCAGACTTGGCCTTTAGTGTAAATCTTGTTGCTCAATACATGCATAATCCATCCCAGGCACATTTTCAAATGGTCAAGCGGATTCTCTGATATGTTCATGGCACTTCCAGTCTCGGCTTTCAGCTCTTCGCCCAATCCACACTAGATCTCTATGCCTTTGCCGATGCTGATTGGGCTGGCTGTCGAGACACACGCCGCTCCACCACTGGATTTTGCACGTTTCTCGGTCGGAATTGTATCTCCTGGAGTGCCAAGAAGCAGCATACCGTGTCCCGCTCAAGCACTGAAGCCGAATACAGAAGTCTTGCTCATACTACTGCCGAGATGACGTGGTTAGCTGCTCTACTTCGTGATCTAGGCGTCCCTTTAGACAAGACTCCCTTGCTCCTCGGTGATAACCTCAGCGCCCTCCATCTCACCTGTAATCCTGTCCATCACTCTCGAAGCAAACATATCGACATCGACTACCATTTTGTGAGAGAACGTGTTGCCTTAGGACTCATTCAGACACGACATGTTCCTACCTCTCTTCAGCTAGCCGATATGTTCACCAAGCCCTTATCTCACGCTCACCTGATCGGCATAGCAACCAAACTGAACCTCCGACAGCGGCTCAGTTTGCGGGGGGGTGATAACAGACAACTCACGTCTGAGGTTATGCATGGAACAAAGCCTGTGATCCCGCATGACACAACGTCTAATAAAGGAAACCAGGATCCTATCCCAGGAAAAGCTCAATCATCCCAGCCATCAAGAACAGAATCTTCTCTATAAGGAAGACGACCGTTGGCTAATTAATCCTTACAGCTTGTATATTTTATACTTTCCTTCTATAAGCTTTGTACGTACACTCTGGGTATTTATAAACCTCTGCTGTACACATCTAACATCATGAATGAAAATATTCACACTTTCTTTATGCACAAATTGCACAGGTATCATCTTTTATTCTATGACTACTTGCTCTCAAGATGGCACTAGAAAAATCAAAGCCTTCTCTGAATATCATCTCTATCATTCCACCAAGCATCCCATAGCTTTTCAATCCACTATCTGTGCCACTCCACGAGCTTTTTCTCAAGCAAACACATCACCCCATTGGTGCAAGCCATGCAGGAAAAAGTTCATGTCCTCCAGTCCAATCATACATGGTTCGTCTATGCACGACCCAGTCATAAGAACATTATCACCAACAAATGGGTCTTCAAAGTTAAACAAAAGGTAGATGGTTCTCTTGATCGCTTCAAGGCTCGACTTGTTGCTATAGATTTCGAACAACAAGATGGGATATATTACAATGAAACCTTCAGTCCTATGGTTAAATGTTCCACCATCTGCGCCATTTTAGCTTTTGCAGTTCATTACCATTGGTCCATAAGACAACCGGACGTATCCAATGCCTTTCTCTATGGATCGCTTGAGGAATAAATCTTCATGGAGCAACCTCCTGGCTTCATCAATCCAGCACATCCCAACCTTGTTTGTAAGCTTCAAAAGGTCATTTATGGCCTTAAACAGCCCCTCGAGCATGGTTCAACAAACTCACCAACACTCTCCTTGTTCTTGGCTTTTAAGAGTCTAAAAGACTACTTCATGTGTCTATCTTTCATCAATCACATGTTTCTCTGTTTTTGCTCGCATATGTTGACAATATTACCATAAAAGGAAACAATTCCCGTGCTATTACTCATTTGATTGATTGTTTAAAACTCTTTTTTGCAATTAAAGATCTTGGGCCTCTTCATTTATTTATAGGCATTCAAGTCCTTCGCACTGAAGCAGGTCTCCATTTGTTCCAAGCCAAGTACATTACAGATGTCCTAGAGAAATGCAAGATGACTGGAGCTAAACCAGCTAAGACACCTCTGTCTGCAAGTGCCAAACTCTCCCAAAATGATGGTGATCCTCTAGCCAATGTCACACAATATGGTTGGATTGCTACAGTACTGCACCATCACATGTCCAGATATTGCATTCTCCATATGCATCAACCAACTCTGCCAATTCATGCATAACATTGGACTGTTGCCAAGAGGGTTCTTCGCTATCTCAAGTGTTCTTTACATCATGGTTTATGTTTTTGCCTTAGCACACTCAATTTAAAAGCATATAGTGACTTTGATTGGGCTGGAAATCCTGACGACCGCCGCTCCACCATTGTCTATACTGTTTTTCTTGGTCCATGCTTGATCAGTTGGAGTGCTAAGAAGCAACTCGTGGTGTCCTAGCCTAGTATAGCAGAGTACATGTCTTTGGGTATGGCTACTGCTAAACTATATTGGCTCCGAATACTATTTAAATAGCTATGCATACAACTTGCTGCCCCTCCTCCACTATGGTGTGACAACCTCTACGCCCTGACTTTGGCCTCTAATTCCGTATTCCACGCTCGCACTAAATAAGTTGAGGTTGACTACCATTTCATAATTGAAAATGTAGTTGCCAAGGACAATATCACACGATATTATACTACCCTTCAAAAGCTTGCATATATATTTACAAAAAGACTCACTTCTGCACGTTTCCTCCTTTGGGACAAGCTCAGGATTTGCTCCACACCCATGATCTTACAGGGGGATGTCAAGACAAGTGTCAAACCAGGTGTCACACTTATTATGGAACCACCAGACTCACAACTCCTCGAGATTCAAGCATTATCACAAGTGCCACAAAGAAAATTCTTTATAAAAGGAAATCCAGCCAACAGTAACGGCTAGTGAAGATCATGTTATAGATGGAAGGCCAATTGAAATCATGTACTTGTAATTAGTTTAGGCTAATTTATACCTTTGTATGAACTCATTGTTCATTACATGTATGCGATACATTCAAGTATAAATAGCAGAGGTTCTCTAGCTTTATTTTTCATTCAAGCCATTTCATTTTAAATCTTTCATTAAGTGCTATGAGCAATGCAAGGAACATCAAATGGCAAAGTACTTTGTGAAATTATAAAATTAAGTGAGCAATGAGCGGACTGCATAGGGAGCCAATTCGCCCTAGGCATCTGGACGGGAGCACACGCCTATGGGGGGCGAGGCCGGGGCTAGGGGCTGCCTGCCCGGGAGGTGCCTTTAGCACCCCTAGATCAACATACTAAAAAAGATTAAAAAAAGAACAAGAAATTACACCATTTTCTCCAGGCCCTTCAAAAAACTTGTTCTCTCTAACATTAATCCAAACTAAATCTCTCTTGACTAACCCAAAATTCTTCTTCAAATAAAGGGAAAAAAAAAAAAAAAAAACACAACCACAAGGCTAGCTATCATGTCACTCAATCCTTGCGGCACAACACATGAAGCCCTCTTCAACTGCGGCTTCTATATGTGGCACACAGTAAATATTGTAGCCCTCTCACTTGGTGCGCCTACGCACATCATCATGATGAATTGAAAAATGAAAAATCGATATAAAAAAAAAAAAAAAAAAAAAAAAACAGTTAATACTATATATAAAGACAATTTCTAGGAAGCTACACTTAGATAGGAAGTTGCAAAACACTTCACGTGTATGAACTTCGATGCCACTAAAAAATCTTCTTTCCTAAGTAAATAAGAGATCAACTTTTGCAGGTTGCAGCTTTGGAACCAAACCAAAGAAGCCTCTTTCACGTGAAAGCCAAATTCTTCTACGAAAAGATATAAAAAAATTAAAATTACAAACTTACCCAATTCTACAGGTTCTAAAAGTTTCCTTTTTCTCATATATATATATATATAAATATATATATATAGACGATATTGTACGTCGTGGGTTACTTTTTCTTCTTTAAATGCACTTTCTCGTCTATTTCTTGTAGTTATAATTCTTAGGTTTTTTCTATTTCAGGTCTTCTTCAGATCAGTTCCATGCATGTCTTTCTGTGCTAATTCGTGAAAAAAATAGATCATTCAAATTTAATTTTCCTTTGAAATTGTTTTTATAATTACAGGTTTCACATTTATATAAATATTTTTTAATTTAAGCATGAAAATAAAACAAACGATAAAGAAATAATGATCAAGTTATGTATCATGTGTACATGCAAGATTCAATGAACTCGATCGGATTTAATAATTAGTAGAAATGTGGGATGTTTTCATTAATTCGTGGTGAGCATGCATGCATGCATGCATATAGATCATGTGATGGAATTAGTTGAGTTTTGACCTGCATGGAGATCAGGATTCCTGATCATGTGGAGCCACCACATCACAAGCATGGCCATCATGACAATTACCTTTTCCATGCAAACTGCCAAAGAGTCGATCGATCGAGGAACCTTCATGGGTAATGAGTCTATATAGGTAGCTACTCCTGATGACCCCCAAAGTTTTTGTCAACCTTTGCGTTCTGATCAAATAAATTAAAAGCTATAATATTTTATATGCAGGTCCGACATGGGAAATTTTGAAAATCTTGGAAATCTATTTTAGATTTATTTATTTTATTTTATTTTTAAGGTCAGATTATGTTTAGGGTCTGTCTAATGTCCTAGAATGTATATGATAATCGTTCTTACAATGTGTTTTTGCCGGTTGGTGGGGTTTATTTTTTGCGATTCCAACAGGGTTTGTTTCTGATCAATCCATCATGATGAATTGATTTAATTAGCCAGAAACTATGATCAAATGATCCTTCAAGCTTTTATATAAATTTAATCATATTTATCATTTGCGAAATTATTAATTCCATGGCTGAGCTGCGTGGAAACTACATGATAATCAGAAACATTAAGCATATTATATATATAATCTATAATCCACCAACTTTACTCTTTTAATAATATATGGAAACTAATGAAACCTCAAAAAGCTCAAGAAGTAAATTATCATATTCTTCAAAAAAAAAAAAAAAANAAAAAGTAAAATAGAGTAAAATCATTTATCAGAGAAACGCTTTAATTTCAAGCAAAGAGAAGAGAGAATTTATTGAAAAGCACAAAAAACCTAGAAAACTTGGGAGCTAAAAACATTAATTTATTTTAGTAGCATGGCAGATTGCATGAATCTACATCCACGATCGTGTTTTAAAAAAGGGGTTGTTGGATGGGAAAGGTGAGCCGAGGAAGCTTCAAGGAAAGGCTTGGGGATGGGACCTACTCAAAACAAGAATAATATTAAAAGTTTATATTTTTATTATATTTTATTTAACTTTTAAATTTCATCTCAATTCAACTTATTTCATCTCAACTTACTATTAAAACGGCACCTTAAGATTGTGTTTGTTTGTCAACTTATCTCAAACTCAACAATTGATCGATGGGATCTATTAATTTTCAACTTTTCATAAAAAAGTTAAACTCATATCAACTTACTTTATACATTTCAATTTAAAAAATTAAATATATCTCAATAAAATTCATAAAATATTATTATTTACAGCTCAACTTAACTCATTTTAACATCCAAACGTAACCTTATCTTTCCAACAAATTAAGCATTATACATTATGGTGGACATGATGTTTTTTGTTTAGGCAAACATACCAAAAAGAGGGAAAAAAAAATGACAGAAACATGCACAAGTAGTAGTACTACTACTTAAAATTGTTATACAACAACAGTCGGGCTACGCCCAGTACTGCTGGTAACAGTACTAGTACTATATAATTAATAAAGAAATAATCTTAACTTCTACTTAAAATATTTTATTATTATACGGTACTATATATATTAATGCTACACATACTTATAGGCGGTTAATTGTTTAATATTCAGCGTTCTATTTACCATTTTCAAGTGATTTTCTAATTACATATGTTTTTAAGGTGATTAATTAAGGAAAATATTCGACAACAAATACTTATAACTTTGTATTCTATCACTATAAGAAAAACAAGCTTTTGTGATTATTTGTTTGTAATAAAAAGATTTTTTATGACTAAAACAGACTATTTTACTGTAAATAATTATTTCGCTAGAATTAATTGACTATAAATAAACAGTTTTCTTATAGTGAATATATATATGCATTATCTAGATTTTCTTTTTCTTTTTTTGATTTTCTGATGAGATATAATTCACAACAAACACGCAAAAAAAAAATGTAGAAGCTTAATTAGTTAATATGAAGAGAAAAAAAAAAAAAAAAAGTCACTATAAAAGGGTTCCACCGAACGAGATCATCAACCAATTACATAAAGATCCGTCGACCCAAAATTTCATAATTGGCTCATAATGGAGTCCTAGCCTTTATCTGATCCGGGTCAATTATTTGCTTTGACTCCCAATGTTACAGCTAGGCATGTTAGATTTTTAATCTTTAGATCATGTCCCTGCAGCTAAGGCCTAAGCACTTACCATGTCACTCGTGCACGTGTTGTAGACGTACAAACCAAGCAAAACAAAAGAAAATTTAAAAAGAAAAAAAAAAATATCATGTAGACTCTTGATCTCAAATTACTCTCTGATCACTTCGTAAATAAGTACCAAGTCTATAATCACCACCCCAAACTACAAAGACATTCAGGCTGCATTTAATTCATTGACCAAATTCAGTTGTTTAAATTTAGATCTTTTCTAATATCAAAATATTCAATTATTAAATTACTAAACTCTACTCAATTCAAAACTTCTTTCCATATGAGATCCACGACCTTTTTTCAACTTAACACATCTTTACACGTGAGATCCACAATTTTTTTTAATTTCGCATAATAAATACATCTAAATTCATCTTAACATCCAAACACATCTAAACTCATCTTATGTGAACCTCACAGAACTCACTACACCATCTCAACTCACTATTATTAATAGAGAATTTAACTCAACTCAACTCAACATCCAAATGTAACTAATATTTTCTTTTACACTACTTACAAAGTTAACCTTAGAAATTACTTTAAAAAGATAAAGAAAAGTGAGACGCACCCACTAAAATTCGTAGCTTAATATGATACATTAATCCATCTATTTTACAATAAAAAATTATAATTTAACATATCATGTCGTGTAGCTACCTATGTTACAAAATTAATTAGTAAGCCTTATATTATAAGACTTGATGGTAAAAGATTTCTCATTAAATATTAAGAAAGAGTAAATGAAAAGCATATATATATATATATGAGTGGTGCTAGAGCCACCGCTGGTAGCTCCCGCTGGGAGCTACCGCTGGCTCTAGTAGTTTTTTTTATGTGTATTTTTTTAATTCTTTTTTTATATAGATGTTTTTAACAATTTTAAATATTTTAAAAAAATAAAAAAATTCATAATATTATTAAAAAATATTTTCTTAATCACGAAGTAAAAAAAAAATCATTAAAAAATACTTCCTTAATCACGAAGTAAATAAAAAAAAATATTTTTTTATTTTACTTCATGATTAAGAAAGTATTTTTTAATAATATTATGAATTTTTTTTATTTTTTTAAAATATTTAAAATTGTTAAAAACATCTATATAAAAAAAAATTAAAAAAATACACATAAAAAACACATTATAGAACCAGCGGTAGCTCCCAGCGGTGGCTCTATCTTTATTCATATATATATATATATATATATATATATATATACAAGCAAGGGCGGCCGGCCAGGTTGGACGCTAGCTCCAATTAAAAGAATTAGGTGCATGGGGAGTGGGGGAGGGGCCGGAATAAATGGTGTCTGGCCACCCAATCTGTAAGTAACGTCGTCGGGATTCATCTGTATTCATTCATTAATCATGCCTACCTCCGGCCATCACACTCTGATCAGATCGTGATCTATATATATATATGATCATCCAGCTTAATTACGCCAGCTCTTGTCGGTTGTTGGGGGAAGAATTTTGTACATTTTCCCAGAACCTACCAGCTTCTATATATCTCATCTCTTATTCCTCGTGGCCTTTCAGAGGCTTTACATGCAGCGAAGCACCACCATCCACGCATGCATCGACTCCTCCACACCATGCCACGTACGTAGTCTAGATAGACTCCCTCCGCGTCCACCATTTTCTTCAAAACCTCGCCGGCCAACATCTTTTCATAATATTTGTCCCTCTCCTCTTACGTACGTACCTTTCATGCATGCACCATATCGTATCTGCTTTGTTTTTTGGTGTGTGTGTGTATGATGGCAACCTGGGCAGGCAGCACAGTGCGAGCATTCATATCAAGTGCCTAGCTCTACATATAATGTACATGCATGTGCCTCTTTATTTTTCTAGCTTTATTTGACATTAATATTGAGTAGTACTATATATATATATATATTTATATATACTGGTGGCCCATTCAAGAATCTTTGGCTCTTCTCTTTTATGGGATAGACTTTTGGTCACCCTTTCGTACTTTTCATCTGCCTTTGGTTGTGATCATCTACATGCATGCGTACAAGGCGGTTCGGACCATATATCCATGCAGCAATCATAAATAATACCAATTAATATTATGATAAATTTTTTCGATATTATTTCTCACCCATTAATTTACCCTAAACCACCCCCACCGGCCACGAAAAGTTGGCAATGAATTGCGTTGAATGTCCATAATCTCAAATCTCAAGCATTTGTCCATGCATGCATCGATGGCTTACCATGATAACAATTAATTTATATATATATATATCCCATTTTATAAATAGAAGATCCACCATTAATTCAAGAACATTCGAGATATTTGCAGTACTGGATGGAGAGTTACGTGTATAATAAGGCAGGATAAAGCCCCATTTAAATTGCGATTTTTACAGTGCTAGATTAATTCACGTCAGACTTTTAACCTTAATTATTTACCAAAAAAATATATAAATCATTGCACTATATAATATATTCTTCTATAATTTAATTAATCTGCATTAATTGTACAATTAAATTGCACTAAAAAATCTTTATCCTAATTTATAAATCCTCTAAATCTCACTTTTTTTTTTATCACCAAATTAAATACAATTATAATTTATGCAAGTGCTAGATGTTTTTTTTTAAATAAAAAAAATTATTATTAAAAAATTAATTTTTTTTCATTAAATTTCTATAGTTGAAAAGAATGCCCACAGGCCACGCAGCTTATATCATCGAGTACATTGAGTGATGGCTAATGATCCAATGGACATATATATACAACCTGTCACTACCAACTTACAGCCTGGCAAACCTTGCCCACAGATCGATAAAGTTTCCCTACATTTTTTTCTGTCCCATCATTTTATCTTATTTGTACTTTGGCCTTTATGAATTTTAAGCTATTTTAATTCCATCCTTTAAATCATGACAGCTTATATCTTTTAATACTGAAAAATTAAGAATTTGGCAAGTGAATATTGCTGCTCGGTAGCTTTGAAAAGTTGACATAAACCAATAGATTTTTCATAATCATGTTTGAGAATTTGAAGTAACATTTATCGTTATAATCATCATCTTTAACGTATATGGGTAATGATGAGATTTTAAGTGGTTAGAGGATCAAATTGAAGCATTTCAAGTAATAGAGAGGAAACTCGAATTTGGAGTGTTTGCAAGGACTAAAAGAATATTTCATGGGTTTTGATCAACAAAACGACAAGTGTGGAAACAAATGTACAAACTTCGAAGAAAGTACGCCATTGCTTTACTGCTATTCATATATATATATATATGCACCACCCCCCAACACTCTCTTTATTCTTCACCAAAATTACTCCTTTCCCAAACTAGATCCTCGATCTCCATTCATCGCCCACTTCGATCGTCTAGTTCAATATTGGTCTGTTTTCTGACTCATTGGAATCGGATCCGGTTGGCACAACACAAATGGGTATTTGCAGTTCGTCCTGTTCGACGGATGTCGCCACGGCCAAGCTCATCTTACAAGACGGTCGGCTACAAGAATTCTCGTACCCGGTTAAGGTTTCTTACGTTCTGCAAAAGAACGCCACGTGCTTCATCGCAAACTCCGATGAGATGGACTTCGACGACGTCGTATCCGCGGTGAACGAAGACGAAGAGCTTCAACTTGGCCAGCTTTATTTTGCTTTGCCGTTGAGTAAGCTGAAGCAACCACTCCAGCCCGAGGAAATGGCTGCATTAGCAGTCAAAGCTAGCTCCGCGTTGATGAAGGCAAGTGGCGGTGAGAAATTTGGGTGCGGCCGGAAACCGGTTTCTCCGATGGTTTTCCCCGGAGACGAGCTGATGTCTCCGAGAAGAGCAGTCTCTAGTGGCGATGCCGGTGGTGGGTTGAGGAGGGGAAGGAATGGTGGACGGGAAAGAAAGTTTACGGCAATGTTGAGAGCAATACCCGAATAGAGGGGTACTTTGGGAAATGAGGGGGTTGGCTGTGTAAATACCGTAATCCTTTGGGGGTTAAATTGTTTCAATTTTGTAGCGTTTTAAGTCGTAGAGCTGTTTTCCGTGGATGCGATAATGTGATTAGTAGCTAGCACTGGTACCCCGTTGAACGTTTTACTTTACTGCCTGTCCCCCACTTAAGGGTCATGTTACAATTTTACCCTTGCTTGAGTGTGTACGTCATGTATAATATGAGAGCGGCAATATTCACGTTGCAATGTCCAGAAGGAAGAGAACAATAATCTGAGAACGCTGCCATTCATGTCTCCCAAACATGGTGAAGAAATACAACTTGAGTGTTTATGTGTCGTTAACGAGAGAGAGAACGTCCAAAAATTAGGTGGGGTTAGATCTGCAGAAATATAATTAAAAGATGAGGAGGAGGCAGAGATTCTTTATAAATCAACAGCTGGCTAGCTGTAACAAGCCTAGCTACGTGATCAGTGGCACATTAATCATTCTACCAATATTAGCGTTGATGATGGAGTTTTCGTTTTCCTTCTTACAAATTCCTCATAAATATTCATTTTTCTATCGGGAAAGGAAATCAAGGCTGGAATTATGGAATTAATGAATCATTCAAAGTTCGTTCCAAACCATTATTCCGATTATGGATGCAGACCAAATATAACCTTTGATTTTATCACTTTTCTTTCTTTTTTTTTTCTTTTTTTAACTATAGGTAGTCGGGCCAGCTTGTGCATACTTCGACTAATCCCATAAAATTCTAAAGTTAATGATTAGGTAAACCTGTCCTAAGAGAACTCGAACTAGTGACCATTAGGAAACAAATCCAAAACCGGACCAACTGAACTACTCATCAAGATTAACCTTTAATTTTATCACAATCCCGAGTATATATCATGAAAGTAATGCATGAAATGTATACGTTGCAGTAACACTACTACTGATATGGCTACAACTCTGGTCTCTATTTGTATGTATGTATGAGATGAGATGGATAGAACAAATTTGATTGAAAAATTTTATAGTTTTAAAATACACAAGTCTCACGTATATTCTTTTAAGAGTTGAGAGGTTTGGTTTTCTAAATTTACATTTTTAACTTTTAATACATGTCCCTTTTTTGAGTTGGAGATAATCCAAAAGGTTGAAAGCCAGCTGGCTGAATCCGATGATGATTGAAAAGCTGAAGTTTGAAAGCCAGCCTACAAAAAAAAATTAGCACGTTTTGTGTTTTGTTCCCCCACTACCCAAAATGATTATATGATAAAAGAGTAATAGGCACGAGAGTTTAGTTCAAGGCATGTGATAAACAAGTGGGAATCAGAAGGATCAATCCAATCCAACAAGGGAACATTATGAACTAGCTAGGATTGTTGGCAACCATCATTATATGTGCAAGTTGGTGATCTTGATCAGCTTCTCTTTGATCAGTTTCTCCATCATTTCAAAGGTGTTGAACTGTGACACTTAATTCTGTCTAAAACATCGGTAAATAATGTTGTAGAGTACACATGATATTGTGTCTTTGAATCTTAGATTTCCGATAAAAGTTCAAGCAAAACTCGATCCATTACTATTAAAGAATCAAAATAG
>QEOT01003495.1:0-15801 GCA_003123785.1 Pterocarya stenoptera | reverse complement strand
AGAATATACGATTCATAAATTACATGGACCTTTCAGGAGACAGATAGCACATGGTGTCTTAAAGTAATTACCCAAAAGAAAATAATGAATTCAGAAATATCCATGCATATTGGCAGTGCAAATTATTGGTTTTCTTTTTCTTTGGTAAATGACACATTGATTAAAACAATTAAGCAATATAACAAGATAATGCAACACCTCAAGATGTTGGGATAAACTTTACGATTAAATTATAGATATGATGACATTGCAGTTAACCGATGTAAACAGTTCACTCTCTCTCTCCCTCCCTCTCACAAACCTACATCTCTGTGGGTGAGATTTAGATTACCTTGGGCATTAAGATTTCAGCTGTATTGTCATGAGAGGAAGACCTATAACCCAATGCTTTTTCTAAAGCATGGCGGACCTCAAATTGATCTTGTAATCTCTTCTCAAGCTGTAGAATCTGCATGTAAGATATTCAACAAAAGAATAAGTAATCAGTTGAAATAATAACCATAAAGTTGGAACCTAGTCTCAATGCACTGCAGGATTAAACCATGACCAAGGAAAAGGATTAGATTAAGCTTTCTGAATCTTCTAAACATGGTCATTAACAAGAA
The DNA here is from genome assembly GCA_003123785.1 of Pterocarya stenoptera. NCBI lineage: Eukaryota > Viridiplantae > Streptophyta > Magnoliopsida > Fagales > Juglandaceae > Pterocarya > Pterocarya stenoptera. The sequence continues at coordinate 15,196 of QEOT01003495.1, read as the reverse complement.
GTGTTAGTTGCCTACCTCTTGCTTTAAGGAATTTTGAACTTCAGCATTAGGGGATTGTTTCTTCTTCGTTTCAATATCCTTTAAGTGCCCCATATCCTGAAAGCAAATCAAATCCACAAATTGGAAATCCGAGTAGCTTGTGCAGTTATTTCTACAAAATTATCTGAGAAATAACTAAATCAGAGCAGTACAAAATGGTCATTTCCTTAGTAAAAGGTATCAACTCAGCTCAACCAAGCCTTTTATAGAAATTACTGGGATCAATAACGTTCTGGATGGCATTGTGTCGGTATCTTAAGATGCACAATGATATATAATCAAACAAACAATAAGATGAAGTGGATTTTCCTTGAAGGATAAAGATAGTGCTAATCTTACCAGCTCTTTACGATCTGAGGCCTCAAAGGAACTATTGATACTATCTTCCTCCACTATTTTCTTATCAGGAAAGCTGCCAGAGCACAGAGCATACACAAAGAATCAATAGGACAACTCGGAGAAGGAAAGGTTTGAAGTCTGGATTCCAATCTTAGATATCATAAGACCAGTCAATCTCCACCCGTCATCCATTGGGCTTTACTTAGATATCATTTTTCCTAAGCTTATGTCAACGGGGTTTCTAATTACATTCAATACACGCTCTTTCTATATAGCTAGCACACCTTACAAACCTTTTCAAAAAATAAAGGACATGGAAAAAAAAGTGGGAAATATATCTACAAATTGCAAGCATGGAGCTATATATTTTCATGCCTAAAAATCAAGATTTCAATTCATAAAACACTCCATTTTTACCATTTCTGGAAGCTCTGGACCTTCGGTTTCCACAACAAACGGATATTACTTACGGGATTTACCCATTTGGAAGGAACGACTCACAGAAACTAGGACAGTAAGACGGTAACCAAAATAAAGGGTAACTAGGAGCTCAAGTTTCCAATTTGCCTATAAACCCAATCTCAGAAGTCATTCTAGTTAATGCGCTCCCGGAAGCACCATAACTCTAGAAAACGTATTAGCAAAATGATAGCTAACCAACAAAGAACTAAACAAAAAGGGGAAAAAAGAGGGCAATTACATAGCTACGGCCTACCTCTTTGAACGTTTGTGCTTTGAGGTCATTTTCAGTCCAAGCAATTTATTATCTCCACTCCCCTCAAGCCCCATCTCTGAGAACCATCCCCAACAGTAATTTCAGCGGAACAGAAACGTTTCACGGAAGCAGAAAAACAAAAACAGCAAGACAAGAGCAAAGATCAGATACCATTACATTAGTAAACGCCCAGATGGGAATGTATGAGAGAGAACCCAGAGACCCCAGTTTCTACTCCAAAGCCTCCGCTTGTGTTCCTGCCTTTCAGCAACGCAGAGCTTAGAGGAAGGAACGACGAAGTGATCGTTTTGCAGTTAACATAGTCTGAACATGTAGCAGAGCTAAAGCGGTGACACAAAACTCACACAAATACGGCTTTAGAAAACAGAAGAGAGGTGAAGCTTTTGACTTTTGAGAGCCTTCTCTTTGAAGGGACTTTCGTCTCTCGCTATAAATCTTGAAATCTTTATGCTTTTGTAATTGCGGTGGCTTTTTGCGTTAAAAGTAGTAAACCAGTTCGTGCGCTTTTTCAATTGAAGATGAAAGTTTGCAGACTCTACACTGCTGGTAGTCGGCCCTGTTAGTGTCAAAGCATTTAAAGTGGACAATTTTCTCTCAACCAGAGCTCCAAATGGACAAAGCAGATGAACTGGGTCAGACTGTTTGTAGTGGAAATATGTGTTCATAGTCCTGCTGCATACAACAACATAATAACGATCCAATTTCCACATTCTCTAGCATTTTGTTGGGAAACCAGTGGGAGTTGGTGACCGTCCGGTCCACCATTGTCCCATACTGATGCTCATAGTTTCCTACCTGTCGTATGCATGAGGTTTTATTCATAGATACCCCCTAGAGTAGGGCATTAAAATGGCATAAATTAATCATATTTCTCTGACTTTGTCTGTTTGTGCCAAAACTTCTGTGTTCTCATCAAAAAGCAAAAAACAGTTTGTCAAGTGGCGGAATTTTGATAAAATAGCCTAATTTCCGTTCGTAGACATACCTTTCGATTGATATGGGGATCTTAGCATTAATGTACCGCAGTTTTAAGGTCCATATTCATGAGAAGAGTAGTGCTACATCCCCTAACGATCTCCCGCGAATGTAAAAAAAAGTTTTTCTATTTTTTTTTTCGTTCATTTTTTTGGTGTACTTAAATATTTTTTAAAAAAAAAATTTACAACATCATTAAAAAATACTTCATTAATAACTAAGTAAAAAAAATACAAAAAAAATATTGTCTTGGAGAAATGCTCGGACCCATTATCAGGATCCCAAGCATTTCTCTGCATGAGAATCATTATGTTTTCATCTTTTTCTCCCATCAACAATTTCATCCATAACTTTTTATTTTTTCATCATGACGATTGACGAATATATGTATGTGGCTAAAAGAAATATTATCATTTTGGGTTGAGTAGGGAGTCCACTTATGAAACCATAATTTACCATGGAGAATGACTCGATCAACATTCGAACCAATTCATTCAAATCAAAACAGATAGTGAAAATAAATGAACACTAATCTCCCATTGTGATATTTCACAAACACATTTCTTAAGTTTACATCAAGAAAAACAGGCACGCCTCAAAAGGGATGAAAGGTGACCAGGCGAGGGATAAAGGAGACTGCAGGCAGATGATGCTTGAAAAGAAATGAGGTTTCGTGAGTTCTCTCTTTGTAAATCTCTTTTTGAGAAATTAGGAGGTGCCCGGATTGTCGTCGAGTATCCACGAGACTAACGTTTGTCAAAGAATCCACTATAAATATATATATATATATATATATATATATATATTTATATATATATATCAATATTATATACTTATAGGGCTTGACCTTTTCCAAGAACGATACAAAAGTAAAGAATGGCCTGCCAAAGTGGCTTGTCATCATGCTCTCCTACTGATCAGAAAAAAAGCTTCTTTTTCACTGCAAAGAGAGTCTCAGAGAGTATTGAAAATTTGCATTTTCCTGAAAACTTGTTAGAGATTGCAGGAAAACAATCCATCCATGATTCCATAGGTTCATCCAACATGTGACATGGCAGTATAAAGCCTGTTGCAGTACTGTAGCAAGCAATTATTTATATTTAAACTATAATTATGGGATTCTTAAGAACATGGAAACTATTATGGGCATTTTGTTAAACAAGCTACAGTGAATGGAAGTTTTGTACACATCTGGTTCTTTGATCTCTATAGAACCGGGGTTTGAAATATCCAGTCCCCACAAATAAACAAATGAAACTTCTATTTCATCTTATTATCCAGCTTTTATACAAGTCAGGTGGTTAGCATTTAATGACAAAAGTTTAGGTATAACGAGAAGAATACATCTTATAATATATGGGTGAAGAACAACAGTAAACGAAGTTGTCATTTTCAAAATGAACTTGACAGACTTGCTTCATAGATATATGAAATTATATAATATCGAATTACATTAATTAATGGCATTCTTTATTTGTGGACAACAAAAAATAACATATCCAAAAACAGAGATCTGAATATCAGATGTATTCTGATATATATAATGCTGTTTGAGCAGACATGTTTACAATCTGTACTGAGGTTTTGGTATAAAGATGAGGCTAGCTAAGTGACAACTTGTGCGAAGGTTCCTGTGGCTTGAAGGACAGTACTTGCAATATAGCATTTTCAAGAAGGAATTAATTTTTGCATCATCCTACACACCACACATCATAATTTTTTTTTTTTTTTTATTTGTTTCTCTTATTAAATGTTTATTATATGGATGATAAATAAAAAAATATAAATATTTCAAGAAGAGTAAAATAAAAAAATTAAAAAAAATAAAAAACACATTGGTGTGTGGTGTGTAGGATGATGCATAGCAATGCTCAATATGTGATATAAAGACGATGAGTAAAATTTTTCAAAAAATTATAGACTCTGCTCAAATGAATGATAATTAATAGAGACAAATTAGAACCGAACATTAAGGTTCCGTTTGGATATACAGTTCAGATAAGATGAGATGATATGTTTTGAATAGTAGTTGAATAAAATATTGTTAAAATATATTTTTTAGTATTATTTTTATTTTAGAATTTGAAAAAGTTGAATTTTTTATTATATTTTTGTATTAAATTTTAAAAAAATTGTAATGATTAAGATGAGATGAGATGAGATAGGAGGTTTGTGTAAACAAACGAAGCCTAAAGAAAAATGATTTAATTAAAAGAAAGTCATAACATTCTAAAATCAAATTGCAAGGAAGCTGCTTCAATTTGTAAGATAATTTTGTGTAATTCTTTTTGTGAATATAACAATACTTTTTTTTTTTAAGTCCAAAAAGTCAAAACATTATAAAATCAATGAAAGTACGTACCTAATGGTCGTCCATTGTATTTTAAAATGAAATACTTAGTATTTATTTGTAATTATCTTTATAAATCTATCACTTTTCTCAAAATTAAACGTTATTGTGTTTCCTTTTAAATTATCCTAAATAGAATTAAAAGTATATACATATAGAATCTAGATAAACCTAAGCTAAATCAAGGAATGATTAATGCTATTTTATTGATTATCATGATCCAAATTGCAATGGTCATCTCCTTATGTTTATGGATAAATAAAAGAAGTCCATATATTAGTGGTTCAATAGGATCGGTCCTTCTAAATATTTTAGAATTAAGATAACAATAGACATTATATGCGGACTCTATAATACTTAATATAAAAATAAAAAAAAATAAAAAAAAAAACATAATATTTACAGACAGTATTAAATATTATAAGCCTACATATTGTTTTTTTTTTTTCTCATTATAGATAATTTATTTTTTTTTAAAAAAAAGAAGAAGATAATTCAAGAAAATCTTAATCCAAGTAGCTAGATTGACAGCTATAATTTGAAAAGAAATGTTGCTATATATGTAGTTGAAGATTTGAGTATTCAAAATATGGAAAATACTTTAGCAGCAAAGGGATTATACGAAAGTAAACCTACAAACTGATATGGTTTGATATGGTATATCAGATTGTAAAATTACTTTTATTATAAAATAGTTCTAACGGATTTTATAAAATCATATCTATTTGTTGGTTAATTTTATATAATCTCTTTATGTCTGTAGTAATTCTCCTCAAATATTGGACAAATCGCATATGGTGTTTCCAATAATTGAATTAGAGAATCTATTATTTCATGATATAATTGAGAATTGTGATGCATCGATCCTTTCTCATTTATCAAGAGATGGCTAAACCTAAACCTAAACCCACCAAAAAAAAATGGCCGTTAATTGGGGGAGACTGTGTTTGGAAGGGGGTGAAGATTTGCGTTGGAAAGGGGTAGATCAATTCCACATGAATTGGGACTGCAAAAAGCGAACTTTCCAAAGACATCTGGACAAGTGAGTCAATGCCAATCATAACCTAAAAGGCATCTTCCCCTTTACTTTTGTTCCCCCAGCCCAACCTCTCTCCCTCCTCTCATGAATTAGATGGATCCAAAGACTATCCGATAATGAGATGCATCCCATTATCAGTAATGATATCAGTGTCACTTCATCGAAAAATTTAAATTTTGAATTTTCTATATTTTGAATTTCAAACCTCATACAATTGTATTTAATTTATTTAGAATTGTCAAAAAATTATATGTAGATCATGTCATGCATGTGAGTATGCTAATTTTAGACGTTCTTGACAGAATTAAGGATGTTTTTATCAAAACCAGATCGAATTAAACCGATTACACTCATAACTAATATATATATATATATATGAATCCATTTCTTACGTGACTCACCATCTTTATTTTTGATCAGCTTATGGTAATCCATGCATGCATATATGGGTCCTCTCTAGAGGCTAGAGCTAATTAAGTAGGTACTAGGTATACACATATGCTGTCATGAGTAATGATATACACATAATATATTTTTATAACATATTTTATAATAATGTTATAAGATGAGGATATTTTTATAAAATAATGTTATTATTATAAAGTGTTTTACAAAAATACTTTCTTATTTAAAATATAATTGTGTAAATTATTGTGAAAAATATTGTATGTAAATCATTTTCCTTCTATCGTTAGGCAGTTGGGTTTGGTTACGGATGAAGCGATAGATCTCTTTGTAAACTGAATTTTTCAGAAAAGCTACTCCCATCTTTTCCAGCTTAAAGAGAAGGCCGGGAAGTTGCATGACAACCTCGTACGTGCACTTGCTTCCACTTTAGCAGCTCCAACCAATGCACCAACCCTCACTGATCATGCAGGAAAAAAGAACGAAACCATGCCATTATATATATTCCTATAATATTTATGCGACTTTCTTGCTTTGTATTGCATGCGTTGGTATTTTACTGAATCCATATGAAATTATATTTGAATGAATACCAGTTACTATCGGATCCAAAGCTTTATATATGTACGTAAGGCCTTAAATTCTCAAGTTATATATTGGAGGCATTAAATATTTGGAGACTACTTAACCTAATTAAATATAGGTTTTGAGAAACTAGTTGTAAGGAGATTTTTCCTCCCCGGGTGCCCTTGTGATAGGACCAGAAGAGGCCCAACCCGACCCATGGACCTCTCTCTAAGGGAACCCCTTACCCCTCCTTGGAATACCCGGCCCACAAGTGAAACCAATCCTTGATAGAAAAACTGGGATGAAGAGTAGAACAGGTCAGGCCTAGGGGATGGCCTCGAAGACCCATGGGGTACAAGGAGGAGCTATGTACATTGTACACGGATCATGGGAGTTCTAAACGAGAAGGCCTGGGACATTTAATGGTCGACAAATCCCGCCCCCAATGTCAGAAGCAACCACTACTGCCTTCACATGACCTAAAGCATTTCAGGGTAGAGGCACTAGACGTTTAATGACAGGTGAAGTTAACAAGCCACAACAAGAAGGGGTACAAACCCTTTTAGGTGGCCACGATCCAGCACGGCTGACATGTCGCCTGACTAAAAGTTGGGAGGACAATAGTACAACCTGAGTACTGGGCGACACAACCATGATTGACAAAGCGAGAGATCATTCGCCGCCAAGACCACGTCCAAGGCACCAACACGTTACCGCTGATAGGTACTTGAGACCACACCACCAGGTATATATATCCCCCCCCAAAACCAGGTTCAAGAAAGCTCTCTAAGCTTTGATTATCTAGCAAAAAATGTAAGGAGATTAACTAACTTAAGCATCGAGGCTCCCTTGCTCCCATGGAGCCTAATCAATTCCCTTTTGTTTGTTTGGTTTTGCAAGTTGGAAGGCTAAGACTTGAATTGTTGGACTCATACCTCAAAGGTATACGAAACATGACTTTAACACTAGTATTTGGAGAGTAATGGCATTGTTAAATACTTGGGTGAGGAAGTAATTAAAACTAGAATCACGAATCAAACTAATTTATTAAAAATATTGTATCGTAAAAAATTACCATTCACTAGTCTTTATTTCATCCAGCTGCCTTGTAAGGCATTTTATCATTTCAATTGATAAGATTTTTTTTTTTTCCCCAATCCCTTCATTTATTCAAATATGCTCATTTTTAATTGATATAAGAAAAATGAGTATTTATGACGAGTTAATTGTGACGAGAATAAACTAATTTTGATAGGAAATAGTAATTTTGACAACAAATAAGCAATTTTATTGTAATGATGTAAGTATCATTTTTGTACACCACGCGCCACTTGTTCTACCTTTCACCTCGATTCACCCATCCCACACTATTGTCACCATTCCAATCAAGATATGTCTACAAGTTGCCCCTTGATAGACGCATGTGGTGTCCATGCACGGCTGCTACTAGCACAATTGGTGTTCATGGATGGCTCAATATCATCGCAAAAAGTAGCTTATATCGTCGCAACTAGGTATTTCCGTCTATTTTTTACCGCCACAAAGTGGATGCAAAAGTCACATCTCAAAAAACATATTGTGGCAATATTTATCCATTGCGGTGATAAATGTTGTCGCTAATCTATACAAAGTTTGTTACAAAAAAACTACAAATGGTAGGAAATAAGAGTCTTTACCGACCAACATGGTGTTGTAGCAAAACAAAGGCCGCAAATGTCCAATGAAATCCTAAACAAAAAATGTTGTCATAAATAAGCATTAGTATCGACATAGGTGAACAATATTTCCGACAATATTCTATGGTGGTAAATAAATTTGATTGCTGGAAATACTTAGATGTTATGTACCAATTGAGAATATAATTATAGCGAATTGGTGGTATTGCAAATAGTCTTTTTGGTCACAATTGGTGGGAGAAAAATTTATCTTCCACAGCAATATGGTCATCGCAAATAAAGTTTATGCCGAAAAAGATTTCCTAGACCACTCAATTTCGTCAAAAATATGCAATATCAATTTTGTTCATCCACTTTAAAGAGCCTTTTTTTTCATTAGCTGGTCGAAAGAGATATTAGATACAATTTATTTGGTCAGAAGTTGGTTGAGATCATTTTAAGCTTGAACAAAACTGGAAACAAATAAATTCCTGAACTAACAATTAAATGTCCATTTAGTGATGAATATATTTTAGCAACCCGATGAATGAATTTGTCCCTATGAAAGGCAATGCTTAAGCATACGATTCATTGGTAAAGATGTAATGAAGAATTAGACTCATATGTAAGTAACTTCAGTACTATCATTTATATTTCAAGCATTCTATCCATACACAGCTTTTATATCAAAAGAGACGTATTGATCATATCATATTTCAATAGTAGCAGACAACATTTAGAGCCTTAGTAGAATAATTACATGATACTATTAGGATTCATTGTGTCTCTTTATTGAAGCATGGTTGCTGAGTGTAGAATATAGCAGATCCCATCTCTGTTCATCATCCAATCAGCTCTGAAGTTTCATTTTTCTACATCTAACAATGTTGTTACAATTAAATAAACATTAATATACTAATATTCCACCAGATAAGCCTCAATTAGGTTAACCATATGTTTAACTAAAATCCTGTATATATTCAGGTGACAAGTTGGATACATAGATCAAATGCCAATATGATATTATATACATGTAACAACCAGGATAAGCTAACCCTTGTAAAATCTAAGATTAAACCAGGAGAACATCTCTTGCAAATTGTTATTTAAAACTCTAACAATTATTTAGACCAAAGACCTAGCTACTTTCTCCTCCTTAACAATTCCCTGTAAACTTAGCAAGAATATAGAAGGGTAAGCTAAAGTTTTCTGGAATGTAAGCTACTATTATCAATCGTGTACTATAGTGATAACATGACATTAAAAGCAACCTGATGTAAAAGTCTGATATGCAATTTGTCTAAAGAGTGGTAGACTTGCTAGAAATTGCAGTATTGTTCAAAGCAATTTCTTGTATCTTAGTTGAACCAATATCATGCATACCAATCTGAACTCCTCAAAGTAACACCCAGTCACCAAAACAAGTTCTACTCATTAGCAATAGAAATATCCCAATCAAAATTCTGATATCACCCATAATCATTCACGCATGCTATATACGTGTTAGAATATTATTATAGAATATTACCAGATGTAGCTTTAAAAGTGTCTCTCTTCTTCTCCCTTCCCATTCTTTTTTTTCATATTTTATTTTATTTTTATTTTCTACCATACCAAATAAAAAATATGTGTAGGAATACCTCTCAAACCTGGGTGGTACCACAATTGCATTACTATCAATCCATCTTGTATGGAACCATATGACTGAAGCAGTTGATCATGTTGAATCATGGGTCAACTAATCCATTTCGTAAAAAAATCCTAGTGACTACACATGGTTAAAGTGCTCAAAATTAGTCTCCACTTAAGCAAAAGGTGATTGAGGGGTTAGAGAATTTGGGTGCTAAGAGTATTTCAGATATTCTCAGAATACTTCACTATTATTCATTATTTTGTTATTATTATTCATTTATTTTTCACTACTATTCAATTTTCTATAATTACTTTTTCACTACTATTCACAAAATATCTGATAATACCTTACTATCCAAATATAACTAAGGGTACGTTTGAGTAGTGAGGTGATATCAGAATATCTGGGATTAGGAGTGAAAAAATAATGATAAAATATTGAATAGTAGTAAAAAATATGTGAAAAGTGGTATAACCCTTTTGCCCTCAAAATACTTGAAGTGTTGATGCGCATCATCTGACCTAAGATCTCTTTTATAAATGAGTAATGCTACTATGTCCTATAATTTATACCACTCATTTTGTCTCATTGATATGGTGATACATGACTTATTAAAAAATTAAAAATATATGTATTCAAAGGAAAATACTATTCTTACCATTTGTTTCTACTGCTAGTTTTTATCGTTGTGAGTTTTTTATTATTGTTTTTTACTTAATGATTAAGTAAGTATTTTTAATAATATTGTGAATTTTTTTATTTTTTTAAAAATATTTAAATGTATTAAAAAAAATACATGTAAGAAAATACAAAAATAAAATAAAATAAAATCCCAAAATGACTAGCGGGAACTCCCAGCGATGGGAGTAGCACCGCCTGTATTCAAAACATAATGATGAATACTAAAACTCTAGAGTCTCTCTACCTTGTATGTTTATGTTTTTAATTTTTTTAATAAGATATATGACACCACATTGTGGTGCCACATAAAGGAAAAATGTGAGTAGTAGAAATTAGGAAGTATAGTAGCATTACTCTTTATTCCTATAACATTTATGCCACTTATTAATTTTTTGCTTTTTATTTTCTTGTGCTGGTATTTTACTGATATGTATATATGAAATTATATTTGAACAAATGGTAGTATTTACCATCTGATCCAAATATTAAATTTTAACTATTATTTAATTCAAAATGCTGAAAGTCATGTTTCATGTTACGATGAAGAATTTCCTGAAATTATTTTTAAAAAGCTTTTATGATGAGTTTTTTTTTTCTTTTGTAAAAGCAGTGAGGTCTTTAGAAAATATATTTGTTTGAGTAATGTTACCATGCCTCCTAATTTATACCAATACTCATTTTATCTAAGGTTGAGCAAAAATTCAAAAATTCGACTCTGACTCCGATTCTGCTCGTCGGAGTTTTTTTCACCAAAAACGTTGGAGTCAGAAGTAGAGATGTACCCACTCCGACTCCGACTCCGACTCCGACTCTGAATATTGTATATATTTATAAAAATATATGTATTTTTTATATCTTAATCATATATATATTATAACTATAACTTATATAGTTAGTTAAATTCAATAATATACTAGTATAAGCAAATTATTATAAAATAATATACTTATACTATAATATAAATAAACTAAATAGACTAATAATAGTTTATTATATGTAAACATCATACTATTAAGTATTAACAGTTACTACCGTCGGTTTTTAAGATCGACCGTCGATTTTCCTCTCAGAGTGGTATATGTATTGCACGCGCCACAACAACCTCTTGAAGCATTGTTTTTTCGTTTTCGCAGTGTTTTTTCATTGTATTTTATTTCGTGTCATGTATTTACTTTTTAGAAAAATAAAAATCTAAAAAATAGTGCATTCGGACCTTAGTCCGAATAGAGTGGTCCCCCCTCCGCTTAGTTGGGGTATGGAATTTTGTCACCCGGTTACTGGTAACTCTGTTGTGGGCAGAGTTGTGCTATCTCTTAGACTTAGATCTTCAGAGATCTGTCGTTTGGACTAGATCATGTCAGTCACGGAAGTGTGCTAGAAAGCTATTAACGTTTGTAATTGACTTTTTTTAAGTCAACTTTGTATGTCCTCATTTTATGAATGAAATTTGATCCGTTATTATAAAAAAAAAAAAAAAAAAAAAAAAAAAAANTTATATAATAACAAATGTATAATAATATTTAATACTAATGTGTTATGTATAAACAAAAATATATAATTTATAATAACATGTAATACTAATGTATAATAAGTAAAGTATAACATGTACTAGTAATGTATAATAATTAATTTATAATAATATTTAATATTAATGTATAAACAGTAATATATAATAACATATAATACTAATGTATATTAACATTAATTTATACAATGATTTATTTTTTCAATTTTGGTTATGTTTTAATAAAATTGAAATTTGAATAAATATTTAAAAAAAACTGAAATCTAGAAGTCCAATCCGATTAGTGAGAGCACAAAATTGTCAAATTAAAATTTCAAATTGGCTAAGAAAAAGAGTCCAATAAAAAAGTCCAAATCCGACTACACTCCGACAAGCCGGAGTCGAAGGCTATGCAAATCAGAGTCGGAGCCGGAGATCGAATTTGACATTTGACAAAGCAGGAGTTGGAGTCAGAGGTAGGGCACTCTGACTTCGACATTGTCGATACTGAGCCCTATCCCCTTGATGTGGCACCATGGCTTATTAAAAAAGTTTAAAACACAAATATAAAATGGTAGATGTAATCTATGATTTTAGTTTTTCTTTTTTTTGGGTGCCATTTTGTTTTGAATATGTATTTTTAAATTTTTTTTAATAAGTCACTTGGCATGGCCATATTATGGTGTCACATCAAGGAGGTAAAGTGAGTGGTATAAATTAAGTGGCATAGTTGTATTACTCATTATGTTTTTGAGTTGAGTTTTGCTACTCATCATCCACATACACCATATACCATATTTATTTTTATTTATTTTTTATTTATGTTTTGTTTTATTCTTCTTAAACTAATTGAATTTTTCTACTCATCATCTATATACCACACATTTGATAAGAAAAAAAAAAGTATGATGTGATATGTAAAAATAATGAATAAAATTTTTCTTTTGAGTTATATCTTCATTGGTATTTGTCAAAAGGAAAATGCTACTACACAAAATGACCATGAATTATTTTATTTTATTTTCATTTTCTCAGTTGTGTGTTGGACGTCAAGATCACATTGATGGGACCTGTAAATAAAAGTGAAAGTATATGTAGCACTATTCATTCAACGAAAGTGACATATTATTTATTTTTTTAATTTTTCATAAAATGTTAAACCCACCTCAACTTAGCTTCTTTTGTTTTCAGAGATAAAATGAGTTGAGATTAAAGTTAAAAAATTGAATAAAGTATTGTTCGAATATATTTTTTAATATTATATTTGTTTTGGGATTTGAAAAAGTTGAATTGTTTATTTTATTTTGTATGGAGATTTAAAAAAATTGTAATAATGAGATGGAAGGTTTTCAAAATTTTCAAAATTGTAGATTTTAGTCACGAAAACAAATAAAGCCTTAATTGTTTCATATATTCAAACATATACTTCAATTTATCTACATTTAAACACATTTTAATGGAACCAATAAAATATTACTATTTATAAACAACCACAATCTTTATCCACCTGCCGTGTAAGGCACGTTATCACATCAATTTATACAAATATTTCCCTACGAGGCATTAGTATTATATGTTTTTTTTCACAAATAAAAAGAAATCAATAATTAAAACATGAATATATCCACATGATGCGCAATTGCCCACCCCTTTCTCCCCTTGACTAGCAACTTCTTTAGCAATTTCGGTTTTGACAAAATCCTTTAGCTCTGACCAATTCTCTTCCCACTTAGACTGAAGTTACATAGCAATTAGTATTCTATTTTCAAATATCTGAATCCATATTTATTTATTTAACTCTTTTTCTGAGTTTTCAAGGTTTGTATTTAATTTAAAAAGCATCACTTGTTTTCCAGCTTTTGCAGAATATGACAGCCGATTAATATGTTTTTTTTTTTGACAATTGATGATTCAGAATGGTAAACTCTCAATACAATTGAATGTGATATGAATCGAGATTTAAGATTGCTTGCAATTTGATTATTTGAGGGAGGAGAAAAGTGGATTCCGGGCTGCCCACCCATGTACATGTGACCCTTCCTCTCCTAAATCCTAATCACATATTTTAGTGAATTTTATACATTTGAGCATTTTCTGTTTTTTCTTTTTTCTTTAGAATTTCTATCCAACTCACCAAAACCAACTCACAAAATGGGTCTCAATGGCATGCTTGTAAAGGCTTTTTAATTGGTTTTTCTTATAAGTTGAAAGGATGGACAATAGGTAAATGAGTAATGCTACATATTGTCGTGGAATGCTTAAGCGCTATGTAATCTTTTTGAAAAAATTTAGTAAATATAAGATCTACATAAAAAAAAAAANTTTAATTGGTTTTTCTTATAAGTTGAAAGGATGGACAATAGGTAAATGAGTAATGCTACATATTGTCGTGGAATGCTTAAGCGCTATGTAATCTTTTTGAAAAAATTTAGTAAATATAAGATCTACATAAAAAAAAAAATCAAAAAAATTACGCGGTACTTGTACATTCCACAACTATAAATATAATTTCTTGTAATTTTAAGAATGTGTATAGAATGTCTCGCTCAAGTTGTGATATCAAATTATAGTTCTGTAATCCATAAGTTAGGCACATGTAAACCATCAATTTTGACGATTCTATCTTTGACTCAATTAAGAAATATGCACGCTCTTTGAATTTATTTTTAAGTCTCTAAATTTGTCTCTTACATTTTTATTTATAGTAGTAGGATGATTTACCCTTAGAAAATTTGTAAGTAACACAAATAGAAACAACAAATATAAATATATATATATTTAAAAAAAAAAAAGAGAAAAAAAAGTAGAAGCAAAACTCCCAAAATCAGAGCCCCTAAAAATAAAGAAAAGGAACCCTAAAAAAGCATTTGTTAGAAGAACGAGGCCACGCTAGACGTTACGGGAAACACTAGAGGCTATAGAAGCGCAGTTGCTTGGCAGTTGGCAATACCCTCCCCTCCCCTCACCATATATTAAACATTTTTAGGCTTTCCTTTCATCGTCTCCTCTCCGCCAGATTAAACCCAGATCTCTCAGAACCACTATTCTCTTCCTTTTTACCACTCCCACACACACGTCTCTCTTTGTTCCATCCCTCTCCAATATTATCTAATAATAATACCCAATTCCTTTTTTTTTTTTTTTTAATAATTTTTTATATTCTTTTTTCTGGGTCAATTTTTGGTGCCACGAGAACTCCTGGACCTGACCCTGACCTGACCTACACGAACAGGTTACAGCAAAACAAACACATCTTTTGTATATTTATTAAAA
>QEOT01003494.1:78149-100591 GCA_003123785.1 Pterocarya stenoptera | reverse complement strand
ATCCTTACGTGCCGCCATTTCGTAGGATAGCACTCGCCTTAGCCCGGGGCGGCATGCACGCCCTTAGAGCGGGTTGCTTCAATGAGAATGGGTGCTATAGAAGGGTGAGGAAGGCCTGGAAGAATGGTGGAAAGGTTGATGACATGAGAGAGAGAGAGAGAGAGAGAGAAAGACAGAGAGAAACAAAGGGGGTGCTAAGAATAGGAGATTGCGAGGCTGTTGGGCGACAGAGGAAATGGGTTTAGAGGTTGACAAAGTCTTTATTTGCATGAGATGTACATGTATGTATTGGATTAGAACTATATATCCGGCCGACCTTCAAATTGGAAAGAAAGTCCTTGAGAATCACTTTAATTTTTGCCTTCCAGCCAAGTGAGAAGCGATCCCAGTTATGGTACAGAGAGTATGTAAGAGCTTTTGTAGCAAACAGATAAACTGTATCTAGCAAGACCAAGATGAATAACCATGACCATCAACTTTTACAGCACTCAAATATAGGTCTTGATTAAATTTTCTGTTTTTGAAAAAATGGGACTTCATGAATAAAATTTATCCACTAATTTGGAAGGCCTTTTAACTGGTATTATATAAAAAAAAATTGGTATCTAGGCAACTCATCATGACTTTATTTCTTGAAACAAAAGGAAAAAAAAAAAAACAGAAAGAAAAAGGAAGTCCGAATTCTTGTTAATTTAAACACTTAAATGTTAGGTCTGCCCCAAATTAGCTCGATGAAGCTGTAAATATCATAGATTTACTATTTGGGAAGCAGCGCATCAATTTGTAAGTTTATTTTTATGAGATCACTTTGTAGCTAAACCATTTCTTTAAAGATTAATTTAGAATCAGATTTTTTAAAAAAAGAACATTAATTCATGTTAACTTTGGGCAAGACCCTTTAATTGTGGCGTATTTACAAACACGACATTAGATTGCACTTGTTTGTACAAATCACCAATTAGTAATTGATTACTTGTAAGGGATTTTTTTTTTTTTTGGCCATTCAGGCAAGAGCGGATTACAATATTAGAAAGCTTAAATACAAATCACCAATTACTAACTAATTACCCATATCTTGTTATAATTATAACATATTTAGCAAGCATTAATAGCTAACCGATTCATCCATTGTACACATTTTCTAATAGAACAAGAATAAAAAATAATAATTTTATAAAAAAAATAATAAATATGTTGGATTTTTTAGAGGAAAAGTGATTAATAAAACTCTACTAGCTGCATTTCCTACCTAATAGATCTTCAGGGGCGGGCAGAACCCATTTAACCATCTAGGCTCTTACATGTCTGTGTTTATGGTATTGACCAAGTGTAGATCATTTGTGTGGTTATTGACAAGAAATACAATCTTTTTGTAATGAAATAGTACTGTTTCATTACAAAAAGATTGAATTTCTGCACATCCTACATCAACAAGACAGGGAGGGGGTGCTGGGGGAACAGTGGCATGTCTGCAGTTGGCATCCATTACATGTGGCAATGCATCCTCATCTTAAAAAGTGTAAAGAACTTATAATTGTCATTATAATTGAAAAAATGTTCGACAAAAGAAAAATAGCTCTTACTTTTTTATTTTATTTATATTTTGCACCTACTGAAATAAAATACTAGCTCCGCCACTGCCTATGCCACGTACGGTTAGCCATCAAGTTAGACGCTATTAGATACAATAGAATCCAAGAGCTCCAGCAAGATAACCACAATATGGCAGGCCAATATTGGTGATACTAATATAGAAATCTTTCATTCTGCATTAATCAGCAGGGGCAGATTTCCTGGAGTTTAAGGAATTGGAATGTTTTCATGACAGGGATTATTGTTTCCTCGAGTTCATTCTAATTTTGAGACGGGTACAAAAATATGATAATAATCCCATCTAGAGCTTTAGGACCTTTGATTTGTATCATTGCTCAAACCAGTAACTTTCAGGAATTACCCTGTATTTTGACAAATGCAGCCCAAGTAGGTCAACAATTACAGTATGATGAAAAAGAAATTAAGTTCATCTCAATTCAAGTGTTTGCCACACATGTGAAGGAAAAAAGCTCCACACCAAGAACCTTTCTACCCTCCCCATGATCCTAGGAAAATACAGCAGTCCTAGCACCATGAACGTCTAAATTTGGTGTAGCAGTTAAGAATGTCACAATCAAGACCAAGCCAAAACATGGAACCAACTTATTGAGTTTCCAATTCCTATGTCATTAAATGGTGGCAAAGCAATTCCCTTGTGTGTGAGTAAGATGAAAACACACTTGCCAAACCTATACAATCTGTTTAATTCTCTTAAGTCCTGAGCAATTCAGTTTGGAGCTTGGAAAGTTTATAAAATGACATTATCCTTGAAAATTGTAATTCCTTTTATGTTATGCTGTACAATTCTAACCTTATTCAACTTACCCTTCTTATGGTCATTAGGTCTGTAAAACATAGTATTCAAGGCACTTAAATCTCCCTTTACAGATCTGGTCTTGGTCTAAAAGCATATTCTTTGAGGCCTTTGTGTTGGGATGTGTGGATTAGAGGTCACTTGTTGTGCACCTCAGAGAATGATCTTACCCAAGAAAGAAAAACAAACAAGAGCAAAACACTTGTGATATTATCTCAAAGAAATCAACTCTTTCTTTATATTCTCTTCTTCTCCACACATTTACTTTGTTCATTGTAATTCCATCTATTTATAGATACAATCTGGAACTCATTGACATATGCAATGACCTCACACAAAAAGATCAAACAAGGTGGCCACCGTTTTTGTTGATTATTGTGGTTGGTGACTTAAGTTTGAAGACTTATCCACCAACTATGGTGGCTTCCATGCTTTTCCAAGTTTCTCCATACTTCTCCAAGCTTCTCCAAGCTACTTGTCAAGTTTAATTTTCAACATCCCCCTTTAAACTTGACTCTCCAAATTTCTTCATTCCTAGCATGACCTTTAGTCTTGTAAACACATCATGTTTAAGAGGCTTTGTGAATATGTCAGCAAGTTGATCATATGTCCTGCAAGAGATTAGATCTACTTCTTTATTCTTTATATGCTCTCTGATAAAATGATACCTTGTATCAATGTGCTTGCTTCTTTCATGAAATACTGGATTCTTGGATAGTGCAATCGCTGAACGATTATCAACGTAGATTTCTGTGGGTTCTTCTAGTGGAAATCCTAAGAATTTCAATACATTTCTTAACCATATGCCCTGGCATACAGCTGAGTTCGCAGCAACGTACTCGGCTTCACACGATGATAGTGTTACAATGGCTTGTTTCTTTGAAGACCATGTAAAAGCCGTATCTCCTAAGAAGAATGTAAATCCAGTTGTACTCTTTCTTTCATCTAGGTCTCTTCCCCAATCGCTATCTGAATAGCCTATGAGTCTGGAATCTTTATCTGATGTATAAAACATACCATCATTGATAGTGCCCTTGATATAACGGAGTATCCTCTTTGCTGCATTTAACTGAGACTGGTCAGGAGTCTCCATGTACCTGCTGACTAGTCCTACTCCATAGAGTATATCTGGCCTGGTGCACGTAAGATATCTTAGACTTCCAACCAAACTTTTAAAATAGGTTGGATCAACATCTCCTTCTTTATTCTTCATCAACTCAAGTCCTATTTCAATAGGAGTTGTAACTGGATTGCAATTCTCCATGCTAAATCTTTTGAGGATCTCTTTAGCATAGTTGCTTTGAGAGATAAATATGCCTTTGTCACTTTGCACGATTTCAATGCCCAGAAAATGTGCCATAAGCCCTATATCTGTCATCTCAAATTCTTGAATCATATTTTGTTTGAAAGAATCAAACATACCTGGATTATTTCCGGTGAAGATCAGGTCGTCGACATACAAACATACATACAAGAAGCTTCCATTAGCTTCCTTTTTCAGGTACAGTGCATGCTCATATGGACACTTCTCAAATCCTGTTTCCTTGAAATAATTGTCAATCCTCATGTTCCATCCACGAGGAGCTTGTTTCAGTCCATATAGAGCCTTTTTCAGTCTGTAGACCATATCTTCTCGGCCTTTTTCTAAGAATCCAGGTGGCTGCTGGACATAGATTTCTTCTTCAAGAAATCCATTCAAAAATGCTGATTTCACATCTAACTGATAGATTTTCCATTTCTTCTGTGCAGCCATTGAAATCAGCAACCTTATAGTCTCCATTCTGGCTACTGGGGCAAATACCTCCCCATAGTCAATTCCTTCATGCTGCTTGTATCCTTTTGCTACAAGCCTGGCCTTGTATCTTTGGACTTCACCTTGAGCATTCTTCTTGGTCTTGTAGACCCATTTTACTCCAATGGTTTTTCTGCCTTTTGGAAGTTTAGTCAACTCCCATGTCTTGTTCTTCTCAATGGATTTGATTTCTTCATCCATCGCACCTCGCCATTTGTCTTCTTTGTTAGCTTCCTCAAAGCTAACTGGATCACTGGACATCAACAGACAAAATAGATTGACATCATCATCCATCGCTTCTGTATTTTCATACAGATCGCTCAGGCTTCGAACTCCTCGAGGCCTCATGTCAGATAGTTCTTGTGAAGCTGATGCTTGAACTTCACTTCTTTGTGGTGAGGGGAAACCACTTGGAGATGATTGTTGTTCTGATTCTTTTTCTTCTTCAATCAACTCCGTACTTCTGGAATCATTTGTCTGATCCCAGTTCCAGGATTCATTTTCTTCAAAGATGACATCCCTACTATAAAATATCTTACCGGTGATAGGATTATGTAATTTGTATCCCATAATGGCTTCACCGTATCCAACAAGGATACACTTCTCTCCTTTGTCGTCGAGTTTGGTCCTTCTTGCTTCTGGCACCTTGGCGTAAGCAGTACTTCCAAAAATTTTAAGATGACTCACACTTGGCTTGTGAGTGCTCCATGCTTCTTGTGGTGTCTTCGTCTTTAAATTCTTGGTTGGACACCTGTTCAGCAGATAAACTGCACACGAAACCGCTTCAGCCCAAAAACTCTTGGGCATATTCTTATCCTTCAACATACTTCTAGCCATGTTCAGAATAGTGCGGTTCTTCCTTTCAGCTACACCATTTAGTTGTGGAGTGTAGGCTGGTGTGAATTGATGCTTAATTCCTTTTTGCTTAAGGAATTCTTCAAACACACTTGAGGTATATTCACCACCTTGATCAGATCGTAAGACCTTGATGCGATAGCCACTTTGTTTCTCCACAAAAGCTTTGAACACTTTGAATACTTCAAATACTTCTGATTTTTGCTTCAGAAAGTACACCCACGTTTTTCTGCTGTAGTCGTCAGTAAACGTGAGGAAGTACCTGTTTTGTCCGTTTGAAATTGGATTCAACGGACCACACACATCGGTGTGTACTAACTCGAGCAGCTTGGTTGCTCTCCAGTCAGCTTCCTTTCCAAAGCTGTTTCTGTGTTGCTTGCTAAGAACACAGTTTTCACATACCTCATTGGGATGTTGTATGTTGGGCAAGCCTTTCACCATCTTCTTGCTTCCCAATTGCTTTAAGCTTTCAAAGTTGAGATGTCCTAACCTGAGATGCCATAACCAGTTTTTGTTGTTGATAACAGCACTCAGACATCTTGGCCCGTCATGTTGAATAGTTAGTGGAAACATCCTGCTCTTCGACATCTTCACTTGAGTCACTAGCTTTCCTTGATCATCAAGAAGGGTCAGCTGCATATCCTTTAGGCTAATTTGGAAGCCTTTCTCTAGGAGTTGTCCTAGACTCAAAATATTTGTCTTCATGTCTGGAACATAAAAGACATTGGTGATAAAGGAATGATCTCCATTCTTTCGCTTGATCATTATATCACCTTTTCCTCGAACTGGAAGTTTGGAAAGATCGCCAAGCGAGATATCTCCATAAGTCTTCTCATTGATCTCAATGAAAAGATTTTTTCTGCTAGTCATGTGGTTGCTAGCTCCAGAGTCCAGATACCAAACATCTACATCATGTTCAGTTGATTGTTGTGCCATCAAACTTATTGAGTTTTCTTCTGCATGCTCCTTCTCAGCATAGTTAGCTTGCTTGCTAACTTCATTTGTTGGTGCACTCCAGCACTCATTGCTGTAGTGGCCATACTTGTGGCAATTATAGCATTCCACATTACTTTTGTCAACGTTTGGACGGTTGTTGAATCCGCCTCTTCTTCCACGTCCTCTTCCTCTTGGGACATTGGTCTGCCTTCCTCGACCGCCTCTGCCACCTTGATCTGAATTTCGAGAACCTCTTCCACGATAACTTTGGCCTCGTCCTCTTCCTCGTTGTGATGTCCCCCCTTGCTCGTGCCTTTCTTCTGTGAGGGACATTATTGATTGTAGAGCCTGCTCTTGTGCTCTATCACCACTTCTTCTAACAATTCTTTGTTCATGGGATTGTAACGAGCCCACTAGCTCTTCCACGGCCAAAGTCTCAAGATCTTTGGTCTCTTCCAAGGCCACAACAATATAATCAAATCTTGAATCTAGTGACCTTAAAATTTTCTCAGAAATTCTCGTGTCTGTGAGAATTTCTCCATTTCTTTTGAGCTGGTTTGAAACTATTATAACTCGTGTATAATAGTCAGAAATGGATTCAGAAGATTTCATTTGCAAAGCTTCAAACTCACCTCGTAGTGTTTGAAGTCGAATCCTCTTTACTTTGTCTGCTCCTCTGTACGTCTTGTGTAGAGTTTCCCACAGTTCTTTAGACGTCTTTGATGATGCTATAATCTCGAACGTGGCTTCATCCAGACCTTGATATAGTATGGATTTGGCTTTACAATCCTTCTTTCTGTCTGATTTGAGGATTATACGTCGGGCGTCCGTCATGGTTGCCTCGGTTTCTTTGGAAGTGGATTCTTCATATCCATCTTCTACCATGTCAAAAACATCTTGAGCACCTAGAAGAGCTCTCATTTGTATGCACCAATTTTCGTAGTTGTCTTTGGCGAGCTTTGGAATTGTGGTTTGTGTATTTCCGGTGGCCATCGAGACTTTTTGTATTAAAACTTGAACTTCGAGTCAAAATTTGCAAGATTTAATACCTTAGATGGATCCGGAATGGTCCAAATAGTAGGGAACCGGTCTGAACCGGTCTGAAAAGTGGTCGGAAATAGGTGAACCGGCCGGAAAAACGAAACTGGGCCGAATCGGGTTGAACCGGGTCTGAGCGGCTTCTTCCTCCTCTGGGGCGCGTGGCGGCGCGTGCTGAGAGTGGGCTTCACTCTCCAACTTCAGACGGCGCGTGAGGGCGCGTGACAGCTCCGATTTTGATGTGGCTTGCGGCAGCGTATTCCTCTTGTCGAGAGGAAGATCCTGGTGGCTTCAAAAATTGATTTTGATCAATTTTATCTGGGACGAACTTTCGGACCTATGCTCTGTTTTTTTTGAAAAAATATATTTTCAAACTCCCTAGAAGCTCTGATACCACTGTTGGGATGTGTGGATTAGAGGTCACTTATTGTGCACCTCAGATAATGATCTTACCCAAGAAAGAAAAACAAACAAGAGCAAAACACTTGTGATATTATCTCAAAGAAATCAACTCTTTCTTTATATTCTCTTCTTCTCCACACATTTACTTTGTTCATTGTAATTCCATCTATTTATAGATACAATCTGGAACTCATTGACATATGCAATGACCTCACACAAAAAGATCAAACAAGGTGGCCACCGTTTTTGTTGATTATTGTGGTTGGTGACTTAAGTTTGAAGACTTATCCACCAACTATGGTGGCTTCCATGCTTTTCCAAGTTTCTCCAAACTTCTCCAAGCTTCTCCAAGCTACTTGTCAAGTTTAATTTTCAACACTTTGAACCTGTTTCAATATATTCCTGGTGTATATTTATGTACTGAAATTCCAGTAAAGGGGTCGAGGAGATTACTTCGCTACAAATTCCACAAGCATCCTATGAATGCAAGGTTTGAGCTATTGCAAAAAAATAAAAAAATAAAAAAATAAAAATCGAGATAGGTTCATTCTATGTTCACTTAAACTAAAAAATACCTTTAAAAGAGTACTAATTTCCCATAAAAATGTTTTCTGAGATACATGGAATGTCAATGGATGCTTATTCACAAGTCACCATGAGATAATGCAATTGAAGTTCTAAGCATGCTAATGGTGAAAGAATTTATTACACAAACTTTTTTCATATCTGGTTTTGATTGATAAGCATGCAATACTTCAAAACATGCCCTGAGCACTCATGCCTCATGACATCAAGTAATATGACACAATCATGCTTCTTTAGAGGAAAATCAATCTGTCTTCATTGTTGGAAGTATATTGGGCATACCATACCAATCAGTCTTCTTCAAACATTTATTTTTTCATCCCTTTTACTGTTCTAGATCATCAACTCCATAATAGCTTGACCAAATATCACTTTAGAAGTGAATCAAGGCTCCTTAATAGCTCCATAACAGACACAAAAACATGCTGAAATAACATGCTCAAAAGGAGTACCGTACAATACAAACATAATGAAAAGTTAGCAGGTAGAAATAGAATGTGAATCAAGCCCTGTAGGATCAATCCTCTGTTGGTTATGGTACATTTTCCTTGAAGGCACTCTGTAGATCTTGGAGTTGAATCTCTGTGTTCTTGAGTCTAGATGCAATATGTTCGAGCTGTCCTCACTGGAGCAACATGTGCATCCATCCTACAATCCATCTCCAACAACAGAGTTTCCGTCAAGGAAGGTTGTGCCACCTGTCTAGATGAGCTTTCACCAGCCTCATATGAAGTTGGCTAAGACCAAGTAGTCTGTTTCTGAGCAAATGGTGGCATGTTGTGCAATCCTAAGAAAGATTGACAAAGTAGAAAAGCAATTTTGTTCCCTAGCAAGAGCAAAGAATGCCTAAGTGTGATGGCAAAAGCAAAGAATGAAGTTCTACATAGTTCAACAATTGCAAAAAATTATGTACTTTGTCTTATCGGAACTCACACAAATGTATACATCGCTATTTCACTTTATAAAAATTTATAACAAAGAAACTTAAACTTCATTCATCTATCCTTATTTACACTACTTCAGATCGACAGTTTAACACAGCTAATGTTTCTGTGTCCCTTTGTATTTCTAATTCCATTTTCTTCTAAAACAAAACCCCCAACAGGTTCACTAGAAAAAAAAAGACAAATTAAAAATTAAAGCACATTTTATAGTGAATCTTACCATATTGTCTTCAAGTACATAACGAACGTCTTCATGAAACCATAACCTACTACGTCTGCCAGGCTCTCTTGGTGACTCTTGTCAAACAACTTCTCTACCCATATCTTGCAACAAGTCATGCATGGTCAATCTGTCAGACTTATCAATACTTATGAGGCATTTGTCGATAAGCTTTTCGATACCAGCATTTGGAAAGAAGCCACAACTATCCAGTATTTTAGTGACATATCTTGCATCCTCTCCTATGAAAAAACATGCAATATCAAGGAAAATATTTCTCTTATTTGGCTCTAATCCATTGTAACTTATTCTTAATTTTTCTTGAATATTTTCCTCCGGAATTCTTTTGTATTTTTCCAATACACTTTTCCAATAAGATATATCTCTACTGTGTAGATCCGAGCCCACCACTATTAAAGCAAGTGGAAGACCCTCATCATAGCTTAGTGCATCTTTTGTGAGTTCCACAAAATTTCCATTGGGTTTGTCACTTTTGAAGACATTCTGGCTAAAGAGTTGAATAGCTTCATTGTGATCCAATTCCTTCGTGTTATATGTCAAATATATATCATGCATAGCTAGTAGATGTTTATCCCTTCTTGTTATGATGATTCGACTTCCTAAACCAAACCAATCACATTTTTCACATAATTTTTCCAATTGATCTGGCTGATCGACATCATCAAGAACTAAAAGAATCTTTTTGCGGCAAAGTCTTTCTTTTATCAAATTGATTCCTCTCCCTCCCTCTATTTTCTTTTTTTCTTTTTTCCTTTTCTTTTTTTTTTTTGACAAAACTAAAAACCAAAAAACAACTTTTCAGCTATGGTACAGAAAGCATATAAGAGCTTTGATGCAATCAAATAAACAGCAAATGAAAAACAATGAACAACAACTTTCACAGCACTCAAATATAGGTCTTAGTTAAAATTTCTACTATTGTTTTTTGGGAAAATATGGGACTTCATGAATAAAATTTATACACTAATTTGGAAGGCCTCTTAACTGGTATCTAGGAAACTCATCATGACTTTATTTCTTTTTTAAAAAAAAAGGCCTTGTTACTAACAAATTACACATGTCTTGTTATAATTAGAACATATCTAGCAAGCACTAATAACTAACCGATTCATCCATTGTACACATATTCTAACAACACAAGAATTAGAAAAATAAATTCATAATAAAAATAAAAATAAATAAATATGTAGGATTTCCTACCTAACAGATCTTGAGGGGCAGAACCCATCTAACAATCTAGATCATGCCTGTGGTTCTTGACAATAAATTCAATCTTTTGGAATGAAACGGATACAAAGTATGATAATAATGCAATCCAGAACTTTAGGACCTTTGATTTGTGTCATCTCTCAAATCAAAAACTTTCAGCAATTCCCCTGTATTTTGACAAATATAGCCCAAGAAGATCGGCAATTACAGTATGCGGAAAGAGAGAAGAAAAACAACACAAATGTTAAGAAAACCAACTCCACGCACATTACCTTTCTTCCCTCCACACATAAATTTGGTCATTAATTTCAGCCTTTTAATGGTGACCTTATAATGCCTAGTATAACAATTCATCCAGCATCCCTTCCAATATGGGAAGAGGTCATGATAGTCTTATAGAAAGCTGAAAAGAGGTCACTAGGTCAGTAAAACATAGTTTTCAAGGCACTTAAATCTCCCTTTACAGATCTGGTCTTGGTCTAAAAACATATTCTTTGAGGCCTTTGAACCTGTTTCAATATTCCACAAGCACCTTGTGAATGCATGGTTTGAGCCATTGCAAAACAATTCGAGATGGGTTCATTCTGTGTCACTTAAACTAAAAAATACCTTTAAAAGAGTACTAATTTCCCATGAAAATAAGATACATGGAATATCAATGGATGCTTTTTCACAAGTCACCATGAGATAATGCAATTGAAGTTCTAAACATGATAATAGTGAAAGGACTTATTCAACAAACATTTTTCATATATGGTTTTGATTGATAAATATGCATGCAATACTTTAAAACATGCCCTGAGCACTCATGCCTCATGACGTCAAGTAATATGACATAATCATGCTTCTTTAAAGGAAAATCAGCCTATCTTCATCGTTGGAAGTACATTAGGAATACCAATTAGCCTTCTTCAAACATATATTTTTTTCATCCCTTTACTGTTCTAGATCATCAACACCATAATAGCTCAACCAAATATCACTTTAGAAGTGATTAAGGGCTCTTACCTAAGAGGACTTTTATCAAACCCGGGGAGAAAACCAAGAGTGGTAATTTTTAACAAAATTATGAATCAGGCTCTCAACTGATTAATACTATTCTAGATCATTACAAAAATATGATTGAAGTTTTATCAAGAATTTTATCCCTCTCAATTGATAGGAAGCAATAACAATAAATTGTTGAACGCATCAATAATTGGAGAAAAAATCAATCTCATAAATAATATTACTAATCTTTAATGAGGTTTCATCATTAACCTTAGTTGAAAATTTAGCTAGGCATATTCATGAAAATAAATTCTAGAAAATGAACGTAAATAAATATCAAAGCAATATTTAAAATGAAACTAAAGAAAAATAAAAATTCCACTGCTCTCAAAATGTAAAAGCTACAAGTCTGTTACCGTCAAAATCTGTTACGGTTACAGGTCTTTCCCAATTTTGATTCCTTCCGCAACTTTGATTCCTTTTTGAACTTCAATTGCTTCATTAAAATAAAGTTCAAATTTAAGTAAGAAAAATAAATATTTCAAGACAAATAAAAATATAAGAATTAACACTACATAATTGTGATAATACTTTATGAGAAATGATATATACAAGCCCCAAATGTACAAGCCCCGCACAAGCCCTTTATAAAAAAGTGGACCCCATCATGAAAAAGTGTGAAAATTTTACTTTTTCTTGATGGGATCCACATTTTCACAAAAGGCTTGTACAAGGCTTGCATATTTGGGCTTGTATCTAGCATTACTCATACTTTATTTAATGTAGTAAACTTCTGTCCAATTCGGCTATTATCACATAACCAAGTGGAAGTTCTAAATCCACATCTTCATCAATTAAATCATCATTAGCATCCTTGAATTTCCATAATGCTAGAGCTGGTTGAAGCTTCCCGCCTCCTATTGTGGGTTCCAATCGGGTTCCAAGTCATGCTCACCATCATCTCGGTATCTCTTTGAAAGTTGAATAGGATCAATGAAATTCCCGTATATTAGATGGACTCCGACACTTTTTAAGATTGCTTGCTTTGACACACTTCCAAATGTAAACCTCATATTGTTCCCCTCCCTGTAACTTCTTGACAGCATCTCATCAATAGAATTTCCAGCTATGTATTTTATACATACACGATGTTGTGGTTCCCTTGAAGGCAACAACAAATCACGACATGGGTTCCACACCATCGGCTGGTCGTTTATCGAGATAGTAATAGTTTCAAATCCCAGCGGAAGAGGTCCCACAACAAAACACAAAACTAATGCCATGATCTGATGCCCACACATGGACGGATTATGATCAATTTCTATTTCAATAGAATTACTATATGAAGTAGTCTCCTTGCAATACTTGAACCACTTTGGAATCCTACTTCCTGGATATATAATCGTACTTGAATCTTTCTCCCAAAAGCGTTCCTATTAAATCAAGTATATGTTAAAAATCAAATACAAGCTATCAAATACGAGACAGAAAGAAATTAGAGATCAAATAGATGAAAAATGTATACCTGAACCAATAATGGATCTGGCGCATGATTCCCTACATCCACTTCCACTTTATTGCATTTCGATAAGTCAATCCATGTTAGCCGTTTTAAGTTGGGTGTACCAAATGAAGATTCTGTCGATACATGAGGAAAGCGTTCCAATAACCCGCATCCTAGAGCATCTACCTCTTCTATATTTGGTGGAAGGTGTAGAATTTCTTTAAGTTGCTTGCAGTCTTTCAAATCAAGCCGACACAATCCAACAAGTCCTTCTACCCATGGAGGAAGGCTAACAATTCCACTACCAGATAGACTTAATTCCTTCAAACTAGATGAGAAATTATATGTCCGAGATAAATTATTTGATTCTGGAGGTGGCTCATTTTCCAGTGTACATGGCATGGATTGTCCATTTACAAAATTTAGACAATGAACAAGTTTAATTGTCTCTAGATGTTCCAACTGAAAAATGTTTATTGGAAGACGCACAAGCCTTACGCACTTATACATACATAACGTCTCGAGCCCAGTGAGGTATGTAATGGATGAAGGCAGCTCTCGTATTACCATGCTTTCTATCTCGACACACTTCAAATGTTCCATTTCACACTCAATTTTAGGAAAGTATTCAAGGCGTATACAACCTTTAAGTTCAAGGAATTCTAGAGATCTCAACTTGAAGCTTCTTGGCAAATTCTTTAGAATGGAACAATCAGTAAAATCCAATTGAAAAAGCTTATCCAAAAATCGAACAGAATCATGAACCTCAACTAACCTTACACATCTATTAAAAATCAACTTCTCTAGATTTGAGCAACTTGAAAGATCCGGTATATTTGTCAAGTGTACACACAGACTGAGATCTATACTTATTAAGTTCTGTTTAAAAAGAAGATAATAAAGGAAATATATTAACAATTAAAGGAAATTTGCAGCATACCTTAAAAAGTAAGACAGACCAACATGATATTGAAAATAAAAATACTTACCTTAGATTGCAATCCCGTGCCCAAATCTCTAATATTGCTTCCTTCCATATTTAAAACAATGAGTTTCTCTCCATGAAAAGAAGATGGCAAAAACTCGAAAGAGCAATTACGCCAATCAATAACTCTTAACTCATTAGATAGAGAATTCAATCTGCCACAAAAACTCTTAGAGTAGCCTCTAACTTTTAATATTCTGAGTCTTTCCATTTTTGCAGACAATATAGAACCGAAAGAATTCATGTGGCGTCCCCGAGACAGATTTATCAGTATGCCTTCAATTTGCTCTGCTCCCTAATGTGAGAATGCACAAGTGTTCTATCAAAAATCAAAGATAAATTCCCTATAATTCAACACTACATGCGCAAGTGTTCATGAACTATATATAAGTTTAACAGGCTAAGATTATATATATATATATATATTTTACAATACGTGTGTACATCACTATTTCATTTATTAAGAAGGAAATAACAAGCATAAGCCTCACCTTTCTTCATATGGTGTTTCTATTTTAGATTTCAAAAGGAATAGCCTTATTTTTATCATTCAGATTTCTAGAAATGGGTGTGTACGTTCAAATGTCAAAGTCATATATATTTCTTCCTTTTAATACGTATTACTCAATTTAAAATACTAAAAAATGGTCAGATAATCATAGCATTTTGCCTGTTTAGAAAAATGGGGAAAAGGGGATTGGCTTTGATGATTTTATTTGTACTTCATTAAAATTATTTTATTTACAACATTGAGAAAATATTTCATGTAGAGGGTACGTATGTGTCTATATAATAATTTATATGTATTTCTGGATCCATTTATTTTAATTTCATAATAGCTTCAATTGAAAAAAAAAAAGAACTCGGAAGTAGAATTATATTTCTAGGGAAAATCTTACCTTATTCTTTGCAATTGCATAAGAAACATCTTTATGAAACCATAATCTACTCCGCCTACTCCGCTTGCTAGGTTCTTTAGGTGATTCTTGTCAGACAATTTCTTTACCCATATCTTCGATTACGTCATGCATCATCAGTTGGTCATCTTCATCAATAGTTATTAGACATTTATCATCGAGATTTTTGATACCGGCATTGGCAAAGAAATCACAACCGTCCAATATTTTAGTGACATATTCTCTGTCTTCTCCTTTGAAGAAACAAGCAATGTAAAGAAAAATCTTTTTTGTATTATCATCTAATCCATTGTAACTTATTTTGAGTATATCATGGATATTTCTATCTAGAATTCTTTTGTACTTTTCCAATTCACTTTCCCAATAATCTTTATCTCTTCCGCGCAGATTTGAGCCTACCACAGTCAGAGCGAGCGGAAGGCCACCAGCATATTGCAGTGCAAGTTCTGTGAGTTCCACAAAACCATTATCCGGTTGGTCACGCTTGAAGGCATGCCAGGAAAAGAGCTTAAGAGCATCTTTAGGATCCAATTTATTCATAGGATATATCCAATTACCAACATCATGCTGCACTAGTAGATGCTTATCTCTTGTTGTTATGATGATTCGACTTCCCAATCCAAACCAATCGGATCTTCCACTTAGTTCTTTTAACTGGTCCAAACAATCAATATCTTCAAGAACCAAAAGAATCTTTTTACTGCAAAGCTTCTCCTGTATCAGATTGATTCCTCGATCAACATGATCGACCTTAACGTTTGGATCCCTTAGGATTTCAGAAAGAATTGTCTGTTGCAACTTCACTATACCACCTTCATCTTGTTTTGAATTTTCTCCTACATTTGTAAGAAAACAACTCCCTTCAAACTGATAAGCAATGCGGTTATACACCTCTTTTGCAATAGTTGTCTTACCAATTCCTCCAGTACCGAAAATCCCTATCATGCGTGTCTCATTAATGATCTCAATATGTAAAAGCATATTAATATCGTCTACACAAGACTCCAACACAACCGGATACTTCGCAACATGCAAGCATGGACGATTTGGTAGTTTGCTTGAGACTTCTTCAACAATCTTCTCGATAGATTCAGATTCGTTCCTACCAATGCAAAAAGATTAAAAGAAAAATCATGAATTTGACTTCCTCTTCTTTAAAGACATGGGACATGATTTAGGCACATGAATTTTATTCTCATGTAATAAATGTCGACATTATTGTAGGGTACGAAGAAGTTACAACATTCATATGATACTTAATTGTCGACCTGAATCCCAATCCTCCTATGGGTTGAGCATAAGTCAAGTACGTACTAATTAATGGACTAACATGAACTGTCTTTGAAATAATACTTATCAAACTCAATACTTAAAAAAGGAATAAGAAATGGAACTTTAAAATGGTGGAGAAGCAAAGCCATTGTATGCTGTTGTTAATCTTTGTTCCCTCTTTTCTTTAATCGTTGCAGTAATTTTTTTTCCAGTACCTGACTTTTATGTGTGAATAAAATATAGGAAAATAATCTTTTCCACCACAAAACTACCACCATTTTTAATTTATACCATAAACTTAAAAAAAATATTGATTTGCATTCTAAAGTACAGATAAACTTTACTTAATTTGTACCTTCCAATTTAATTTGACTATTCCATGCCAAAAATAATCATAAATATCAAATTGTTTTCCTTTTGTATGGTATTTTATCTTCACCAGTTTCACCGATGTCAGATCTTGGAATATTTGTCTCAATTTTTCTCATAAATATCTCAAATATAGCATGCACATACACATGAGAAAGTAGATATTGACAAAGCTTACTGGAAGTTCGCTAATGGGAAACCAGAGAAATCGGCTACTTCATCCCTCTTTATCTCTATAATTTCTGCAATGGATGAAGACGCATTATCTAGATATCTCTTTGAATGTTGAATAGGATCAATGTATATTAAATGGACTCCAGCACTTTTGAAGATTGCTTCCTTTAAATCACTTCCAAATGTAAACCTCATATTGTTCCCCTCACTGTAACTTGACATCATCTGACCGATATAATTTCCAGCTATGTATTGTAGACATACACGATGTGTGTCCATTGAAGACGGTAGCCACATATCATTTCTAATCCGCTGGCCGTTTACTGAGATAGTAATATAAGAAATAGCCACCGGAACAAAACAAAAAACTATTGCCACAATCTGATGCATGAACGCATTATTATCAATTTCTATTTCAATAGAATAATTATATGAAGTAGTCTCCTTGCAATACTTGAACCACTTTGGAATCCTGCTTCCTGGATATATGATCATACTTGATTCTTTCTCCCGAAAGCGTTCCTATTAAACCAAGTATATATATTATGTAAGAAAATAAATACAAGCTATCAAATATATACAAAATATAAAGAAATTAGAGATCAAGTAGATGAGACATGTATACCTGAACCAATAATGGATGTGGCGCATGATTCCCTACAACCACTTCCACTTTATTACACTCCGATAAGTCAACTTTTGTTAGCCGTTTTAAGGTGGGTATACCGAATGAAGCATGATGAAAGCGTTCCAACAACTCGCATCCAAAAGCCTCTACCTCTTCTATATTTGGTGGAAGGTGTAGAATCTCTTTAAGTTGCTTGCAGCCTCTCAAATCAAGGTGAGACAATCCAACGAATGCCTCGATACATGGAGGAAGGCTAACAATACTACTACCAGATAGACTTAATTTCCTCAAACTGGATGAGAAATTATATCTCCCAAATAAATTATTTGATTCGGGAGGCGGCATGAATTGTCCATTTTGCCCCACCTCCTTTCCAAAATTTACAAGATTTGGACAATTAATGATGTTAACTGCCCATAGACTTTTCAACTCAAAAATGTTTATTGGAAGACGCACAAGGCTTTTGCACCCTCTCAAATATAACTCCTTGAGACTAGTGAGGTATGTAATGGATGAAGGTAGCTCTTGTATTACAATGCTATGTAACCGGACACATTTCAAATGTTCCATTTCACACTCAATTTCAGGGAAGTATTCAAGGCTTGTACAACCTTCAAGTTCAAGTACTTTTAAAGATCTCAACTTGAAGCTTCTTGGCAAATTCTTTAGCCTGGAACATCCTTCTAATCTCAATTCAACAAGCTTATCCAAACATCCAACAGAATCATGAACCTCAACTAATCTTATACATCTTGGAGCATTTACAACTTCTATATTTAGTGGAAGTTGTAGAATTTCTTCAAGTTGCTGGCAGCCTACCAAATCAAGGTGAGACAATCCAACAAGTCCTTCTATCCATGGAGAAAGACTAACAATACCACTTCTAGATAGAATTAATTTGCACAAATTGAAATTTGATTCTGGAGGCGGCATGGATTGTCCATTTTGCCCCACCTCCTTTCCAAAATTTACAAAATTTGGACAATCTTGGATGTGAACTACCATTAGACGTTCCAACTGAAAAATATTTATTGGAAGATACACAAGGCTATCGCACCATCTCAAAACAAACTCCTCGAGCCCAATGAGGTATGTAATGGATGAAGGTAGCTCCTGTATTACTGTGCTTTCTAAGCAGAGATGCTTCAAATGTTCCATTTTACACTCAATTTCAGGAAAGTATTCAGGGCTTGTACAACCTCTAAGTTCAAGTAATTTTAGAGATCGCAACTTTAAGCTTCTTGGCAGATTCTTTAGGCTAGAACATTCTAGAAAATTCAATTCAACAAGCTTATCCAAAAATCCAACAGAATCATGAACCTCAACTAAACTTTCACAATCATTAAGAATCAACTTCTCTAGATTTGAGCAACTTGAAAGATCCGATATTTTTGCCAAGTATTTAGATTCACTGAAATCTATACTTGTTAAGTTCTGTTTAGAAAGAAGAAAACAAAGGAAATATATTAATTGTTAAAGGAAATTTGCAGCATACATTAAAAGTAAGACAAATAGACATATTAAAAATAAAAATACTTACCTTATATAGCACTCTCGTGCCTAAATCTCTAATCATGCTTCCTTGCATTTTTAAAACAGTGAGTTTCTCTCCATGCAAAGTAGATGGCAAAAACTCCAAAGGGCATTTGTACCAATCAAGAACTCTTAACTCATCAGAGAGATCATTCAATCCGCCACAAAAACTAACACCGCAACTTAGTATTATTAATATTCTGAGTCTTTCCATTTTTGCGAACACCTCAGAATCCAAACGTATCATGCGGTCCTCCCCAGGCAGATCTATCAATATGCCTTCAATTTGCTCTGTTCCCTAATGTGAGAATGTACAAGTGTTCTATCAAAAATGAAAGATAAATCCCCTATAATTAAACACTTGCGCAAGTGTTGAACTATAAGTTTAGCATGCTAAGATTTTTTATTTTTTTTACAAAAATATGTGTGTACATCACTATCCCATTTTTTTTAAGAAGGAAACAACAAACATAAGCCACATCTTTCTTCATATGGTGTTTCTATTTTAGATTTCAAAAGGGATAGCCTTATTTTTATCATTCAAATTTCTAGAAATGAGTGTGTACGTTCAAATGTCAAAGTCATGTATACTTCTTCCTTTTAATACGTATTACTCAGTTTAAAATACTAAAACAGGGTTAGATAATCATAGCATTTTTCCTTTTTAGAAAAATCGGGAAAAGAGGATTGGCTTTGATGATTTTATTTGTACTTCTTCATTAAAAATTACTTTATTTACAACATTGAGAAAATATTTCATTTAGAGGGTACGTATGTGTCTATATAATAATTTATATGTATTTCTGGATCCATTTCTTTTAATTTAATCATAGCTTCAATTGAAAAAAACAAAACAAAAAAACTCGGAAGTAGAATTATATTTCTAGGGAAAATCTTACCTTATTTTTTTCAAGTACTTTACGAACATCTTTGTGAAAGTATAATCTACTGCGCTTGCCAGGTTCTTTGGGTGATTCTTGTCGAACAATTTCTCTACCCATATCTTGTAGTAAGTCATGCATTCTCAAATATTCATGGCTACCATCATCAAATTTATCAATAGTTATGAGACATTTCTCATTGAGCTTTGTGATACCGGCATAGGCATAGAAACCACAACTGTCCAGTATTTTAGTGACATATTCTCTGTCATCTCCTTTGAAGAAACATGCAATAT
This sequence comes from Pterocarya stenoptera, assembly GCA_003123785.1. Taxonomy (NCBI): domain Eukaryota; kingdom Viridiplantae; phylum Streptophyta; class Magnoliopsida; order Fagales; family Juglandaceae; genus Pterocarya; species Pterocarya stenoptera. Next base: position 80,633 of record QEOT01003494.1, on the reverse strand, counting down.
GAAGAAAAATCTCTTTTGCATCATCATCTAATCCATCATAACTTATTTTGAGTTTTTCTTGAATTTCTCCTTCTGGAATGCTTTTGTACTTTTCCAATTCGCTTTTCCAAAAATGTTTATCTTCTCTATATAAATTTGAGCCTATCACTTGTAAAGCGAGTGGAAGGCCGCCAGCATATTGCAATGCAAGTTTTATGACATCCACAAAAGCATCATCAGGTTTGTCACTTTTGAAAGCATGCTGGCTAAAGAGTTGAAGAGCTTCATCGTGATCCATTTCCTTCATACGATATTTGAAATCAACATGGTGCTTAGTTAGTAAACCCTCATCCCTTGTTGTTATGATGATTCGACTACCAGAACCAAACCAATCGCATCTTCCACATAATTTTTTTAATTGGTCCAAACAATCAACATCATCAAGAACCAAAAGAATTCTTTTACGGCAAAGTCTCTCCATTATCAAATCGACTCCTAGATCGACATTACTAACTTTCAAACTTGAATCTTTAAGAATGTCAAAGAATTGTCTGTTGCAACTTTACAAGACCACCTTGATCTTGTTTTGAGGATTCTCTAACATTTGCAAGAAAACAGCTTCCTTCAAACTGATCAGTAATGCGATTATACATCTCTTTTGTAATAGTTGTTTTCCCAATTCCACCAACACCAAAAATCCCTATCATGCGTCTGTCATTCTCCTTAATACATAATAGCATATTAATATCTTCCACACGAGAGTTTATTCCCACTGGATACTCGGCAACATGCAAATATGTACGATTTAGTACTATTTTTGAGACCTCTTGAACAATTTCTTCAATAAATTTAGATTCGTTCCTACCAATGCAACAGGATTAAAAAAAAAAAAATCATGAATTTGACTTCCTCATGTTAAAAGACATGGGAACATGATTTACGCATAATTTTATTCACATGTAATAAATGACGTTATTGGCGAGGCACAAGTTAATTTTATTCTCATTAATTAAGTAGTGCAAACTTCACGCACTCAATTTGAAAAAATGTAAGTTCCACCATTAAAAAATATTCTTACATGTGGGGTCCAGATTAATTTACTTTTTTCAAAAAGAGTGCATGAAACTTACACACTCTAGACTATAAATATCAATCCTTTTTTAACATATGAATTTTAAAAGTGTAACAATTCACATGGCTAGCTGTAGTACTATACTAATTGGTTATCGAAGAAGGTGTAGAGATGGTCTGTATCAAATTCAAGACTTAGAAGAAGGAAAAATAAATGGACTTAGAAAATAGTGGAGAAGCAAAGATCGTCATTCTTTGTTCACTGTTTTCTTTAATTGCTGTAGTAATTTTTTTTAGTACCAGACATTTTGTGTTAAAAAAATACCATCCATATTCAATTTAAACCATGCTTAAGCTTTGTAAAGTATTAATTTGCATTCTAAATTACAGATAAATTTTACTTAGTTTGTACCTTCCAATTTAATTTGACAATAAATATCAAGAATGTGCTGCTTGATCTATTTAATGGGTAAATCATAAATGTATGCAATTTCTTAGGGTATATATTATATATCTTTTTTTAATTTATGGTAAAAAAAAAAAAAACCGTAGTTTGAGTGTGGAAAGTGTTATTACGTAAACAAACATCAATACGAACACAATTTTTATGAGTTGAGAGCTTCAACATTTCGGTCATGCATAATATGAAGCCAGCCCCAAAAGCCCAAGCCCAGCCCAAAACTAAGGCCCCAAATCCTTAGGAGAAGGCTTGCCCATCTCCTAAAAAGGGCGCCGTTTTGTCCCATTTCACACATACCCTAATTCGTCTCCTTCCCAGTCCTCCCCCTCTCTCTATTTTGTGCCGTCTGCTGCCACTATCCTCCGTAGGGGTGTAACCGGTCCGGTCCGGTCCGGTTTTTGGCAAAATCTTGGACCGAACCGGTATGGCCGGTTTTGTATTTTTCAAAACCGATTACGCCCCGGTTAACCTTATAAACTGGTACTTTCGGTTTAACCGGTTTCCGGTCCGGTCCGGTCCGGTTTTCCGGTTTCATTTGAAGGATCCATCTATAGTAACAAAAAGAAAATTAATAAAAGCAGTTATAACTATATATATGTGGGGTAAGCAGCTACCCAATTTCTCAATGTATAAAAGTAGCAATAAATTTATTTAAAGGATTAATGTAAGCCCTATGGCCCCTATCAATGTAATTTAAAAAACTCAATCACTAAACATTAAACACAATTTCATAAAACCCAAACACAAAACCCAATCAAAGTAAATTTCGGATTCAACAAACCCTAATGGCTAATATCAGTGTATCACAGACTCACAAATATCATCTATCATAGATTCATAATTTCAAAGCAATTTCACAAACCCAATCACAAAATCCTAATATCACAAACACAATAATAAACAAAATCACAAAAAATCCTAAATTTCGAATTCAAAAACCCTAATATCACAAATCACAAAACCCAATCACAAAA